>ML110357.1:23562-56433 GCA_003697995.1 Taxidea taxus jeffersonii | reverse complement strand
TTTAGTTGCATTCCCTTTAGAATCAAGGATAAGACCATGATGATTCACTATTTCTACTGCTACTCAATATAGTACTAGAGGAAGAAGCCCCCACAATAAAAGGAAAAAAGAAATAAAAAGTATGAGGACCAGTAAGGCCCTATAAATTGTCTGTGTCCTAACTATAAAAGTTATAATTAAGAAAGAAATTCTGATATTTAAGATGTTTCCACTGGAAAATATCTGCATATACTTTGATAGGCTTCAATAAGCAAGATAAATCCTACCAACTTCTGATTAGAAAGCCTAACACTGCTACAGGAGAACATGTGACAGTGCAGAAAAAATGCATGAGATTGCCAGTAAGCAAGCAGAAGAAAATGGTATTTTTATACATGCATCTCAAGTTTTAAGAACACAAATGAGCCTAATTACAGAGGATGGCTGGCATATTTTGACAGTCTTGGCTATTATCACATTGTCACATTATAAATTTCACTGCATTCTCTGCCATAAACTGTGTGCTGATTTTCAATCATAATGCATGATGGACTTAAAAAAAAAAACAAAAAACAAAGAATGCCAATGAAAAAAGGGAAGATTACATTGTAAATACGAAAAAAAAAATCTCTTCTTAAAGAGTTTTAAATATACTGATATGGTTTTCAACCTCAGACATTCTGCAATGACTTAAAAATTAAGTTGTTCCATCCCTAAGCATTTTCTGTGCTCACTTGACCTTTTTCACATCTCTCTCTCTCTTACACACACACCCCTGCCCCCCCCCCCCCCCCCAATTTACGACAGGCCTTTGCCTGAATGTGCATGGAGCCTTTGGTTCAAAATCCTGCTTTGTTCATCTCAAGTCACTATTTCTAAGCGACGGTAAACAGGAAAAAAGCAATAACTGTGAAACTACAGAAGACTTCTTAGTATCAGAAGAAAATAATGGTTTTATATCTAAGACATCTTCCTGTCTTTAATAAAATAATCATCAGCCTCCGACTGAAAGTTTAATTTAAGAACTCCACAAATTAACTGAAATCCAAAAATGCCCCAAGACATGGATAAATTTAAAAACCTTTGCAAACATACCATAAAAATCTACTTTAGGACATCAGCAAACTGTTTTTACTGAAGGTATCTTTTCCATGAGCCATGAATTCAACATCTTGGAGCCAAAAGATAAGTTACACAAATTTTAATATGTAAGATCATGTCTTCAGAAAAAGGAACATATTTAAGTTCTCCAATATTTATTACAGATTTGGGTGATATATTCCTAGCCTGATCTACTCTTTCTACTAACTGATATCTAGTTACATCAACCAGAGAAGAATGATTCCCATACCATATGATTATCATTCCTTATGATATAGCAAAATGTCTGAGTCCTCCCTGTGATTACTCTGAGCTGGGTCTAGTATGGGATTCCATGAGGTATAGGTACATGTGTGTATAAACTGGGTAGAATGTACCTGAACTATTTTCATGCCAACAGTTTCTCCCAAATTATCCATTCAAGGCTCAAAAATTTAACGTTCTTACAAAATAACCAGATGCTACACACACTAGTGAAGGAAAGAAATATTTAAGAAAATAAGCTTCGATATCCCAGAAGAACATGAAAACCTCTTCACCTTTAAACCACTCACTTAAAACTATTCTTTGACTTTCCTTGGTTTTTGATAAAGGATTTATTTGTATGAAGTCTTCTGATATTAGTTCTTCAGTCATACTACAAATAGGAAGTTACTGACACACACACCCTCTCAACCAAGAACTAACAAAACAGGCATCATGATGTGAATTAGAAGACAATCAAAACTATGAAAGAACAGTGACAGGAACCAGAAGAATCTCTTCCAAAGTCTATCTTTTTTAAAAGCTATGGGAGAATTTTGAGAACAACATGATTAGGGAATAGAAAGATCTATTTTATTCACCTGCCATTTGGAGGTTACTAACCATAAGGTAGAACACTTAGCAACTAACTTACTTATACAATAACTTAATTTGGCAGTTAGGTAGGCCTTCATAAATAAAGTGACTACAGTTCAATATATATGCTTATTTTTATAGCCCGATAATTATAGCCACTGAAAGATTTACTCTGCCATAGAATACACATCAATGAAGAAGCCTGACAAATGAGGACTGATTAGTATAGAGAGTTAACACAGACCTTAAAAGACAATTAGAACACATTTCCTCTGATTATAGAACTGTCCAAAAAAAAAAAAAAATTCCTTGAGTGCAAAAAGGAACATTATGAAGCTTTGAGAAATCAAAAAACGTAACATAAAAGTAAAACATATAGTCAGGAGATATCCAAAACAGGAGCTACACACTCTAACCTTTTCACCCCAAATCAGTTCCTCCTTTTTCTTGCCACTCCAACATTGATGAAATGTAGAGTAATCGAAATTTACTCTGGAGACACACCAAGGGACTCCAAAAGGCCATGGAGGGAATTTCAACTAAAATTGAAAAGCCATACAGAGGTCTGCAAAGAAAAGTACACCACAGATCAAAACCTTTACGAGAAAGTTAATTAGCATCTACAGGTTTAATAAGAAAATAACTTCTGCCAATTTTACCATTACCAGAAAAGAAAACTAATCTAACAGATAATCAAAGAACAAAGCAACAGGTTCATGTCAACAAAAGCTCCAAAGAATCACCAAAGAAAAACATGCACTAATTTGACTCCCCACCGCCTCTGTGTATTTCTAAAGATTTCATATTTGGCAAACTCTTAATGTCTTTCTTAAATTTAAGTTATTAATTTCATTTGTGCACAGTATTGTACACTTAAAGGGTCAGGCTTAGTACTGCTGAACAATTACAGTTTCATAAAAATGCACTAGCCTTGTAGGAAAACATTCATGGGTTAAAAAGAAAACCTCCAGGCACCCCCAGCAAGGGAACATTTGATTCTCATCCTTATTATGCTCTCTATCACAACCTCAAACACAGGGTTTTCTGGGAAACAGTCTGAACCCCCAGGGGCAAAAAAACACCTAACATCTCAATTCCCTGTAACGATTTCCCAATACTAAACTCTATCTGTGAAGGCACTTCATCAATTAAAATTAAATGGAACTTTAATACCATTAACCCAGACGTTTAAAATTTTGTTTTAAATAAGTTTTGTTTCTTCTAAACTGAATTTCCTTAGGTCTCACAATTTAAAGTGCCTTTATTTCTTCTCCCGCTTGTCACTCCTCATTAGGGTTCTAAACAGCACATTAAGGGGAGACTAAATGGGCCACGTGGTTGGTAGTGGTAGCTGGAACCGGTTTAACTTCGATTCAAATTCAGTTAGAGGAGCACTTAATAGGTGCATGGCTTGGCTACCCGCACTACAGTTTACTGACAGACTTAAACCTGTATGAACCTGAATAGGTCTTTGCTGCAAAGCCCTCCCCAAACCTCACATCTCCGCAGAATTAGAGGGCACAAACAGTAGAAACTAACCCAAGCTGGACCATTAGATAACAGAGGTTTTAAGTCCTCCCAAAGAGAGCCAAGGACTGGCGTTTGGGCAGCATCCTCATCAGAACTCGGAGCACCCAGGAGACCGGCGCCTCCACAGAGCCCCAGGATGTGGGACCCGGTGAAGACGCAAACCTCGGGGAGACCCCCCACACGACCACCTGTCAGAGCGAGAAGCAGGTCCCTACCCAGGGGTCTCCAGCCCCTGCCCACAAGAGCCGTTCCCTCGGGGCTCCCGGAACCGAAGGACCACACATTCCGCACTCGGGCCAGGAAAGTCCCGGGTCGTGACCCTGCCGACCGACCGACCACGCCCAACCCTCCACTAAGACTGACTCCGGGTGGGGTCAGCCGGCCCGCCGCGAACCCGGCTCTCGCCTGCAGCCGCTCCTCCTTAACCGTCCTGCTCAGTTGTGTCGCCGCCGTCCGAGCCGGAAGCCTGCTACTTACCACCTGACCACCGCACCGAGTAACTCCCACTGCCTTGTTTAACGCCGCCGCCGTCGCCGCCGCCGCCGCCGCCGCTGTCTTCGTCACCGTCGCAGCCGCTGCCGCCGCCATGTTTGTTGTGTCTCTGATTCTCTTCCCGCCCCACTGCCCTGTCCAAGTCTCGCGTGAGCAGTACGCAGGGCAAAGGCGAAGAGGGGGCCTGTATGTCTCTCTTGGGGTTCCGTAGGCGCGAGGGGGCGGGGCCAGAGAGGCGCGCTGGGGGTGGGGCGGAGGCGAGGCCCTGGCTCCGCGCCAAAGCGCTGGCGCTGGGCCCGGAGGCGCTGAGTAGCGACGTGTCGGGCTTGGCAGAGCGACTCGGTCTGCAGCACCCATGGAGCGAGCGGCGGCTCGGCTGCTGCGCGGCAGCGCGCTGGTGAGTGCGCTGGCGCCGGGCGTCCTGGGAGTCCGGGACGACCTTGGCACTGGCGGCGGGGGCTTCTCCCCTAACGGGACCCGGGAGCCCGCCGCACGTCCCGGGTGGGAGCTCCTTCTCTCCGCCCGATCGGTCTCAGACCCTTCACTGGGGGATGACTGCGACTCCGATTTCCCTCCAGGCCTCTGGCGGAGCCGGCCTCCGCTTCTCTTAGGAGAGGTGAGAGTAGCAGCTGGTAGAAAGGGGCTGGGAGCTGTTCTGGAAGCTTCTTTGCGGGAGCACGCACCATGAGTGGAATCGGAGCCACTGCTGCCAGATACCCATTGCAAGCCACGGGGTCCTGGGAGCCTCGGAGTCAGGGCTCTGTAGGGGCATTTTGCAGAGATACTACCTCTCCGATGCCACGTTTCCCCAGTTATTACATTTCACCCCCACTCCCAATTTTAACTGAAAAGATAGTTAAAATACAGGCACAGTCTCTTTCTGAGCAGAGCGTTTCCCTGTCTTCTGCGGTCCATCTCCAACGCTAGGAAGGGACCTCGGAGTTAGACTTATCGACCAAAGAATTCCCTCTGTCCTTTATCTCATGACTGGAGGCCCCCGCATCTCCCGTGGGTGAGCTCTGCGCGGCTCAGGGGTGCCCATTCCCGCCCCGCTACCTTAAACCTGAGCTGAAACCTGCTTCCCAGGAATATCACTCCACCTGTTGTACCGAATTCTGCTCTGGGGACTGGCCCAAACTGTAGATTCTTTGATACTTCCTCCGGGTTTTCTCATCATTTAAGCATTTCCACTTTCCCAGCTTTTCGTCCTAGGGCATGCTTTCCAGAGAACTGGGACACATTTGGATATGCTGCACTTCGTTGTCAGTTTGACTTCTGCTTAGTTGTAAACTTTTTCATTTTTTGCATTTGCTTTAACGCTCTTCAAAGTGCTCCTTCAGTGAGTGTTGTGCCCGGAGGCAGGACTCTTGTTTGTTTAATTAGAGGTAAATGTTATTTGATTGTTTTACCAGCTTGGGGTATTAAGAAAATTACTAAAGCCATATTGGGATATTGCCGCAAAGAAATAAGCCTTTATGACACTATCAGTACTATTTTATTATTGTTGTTTTACCAGTTTAGCAAAGAAAACTCCCAGGGCTTCCCAATTTGACTCTCATTTTAGAGTCAGCCTTCATTGAGCACATACTGTGCGGCAGATTTGTTCTTGGCTCTACCTGTGTCATCTCATTTCTTTTTTTTCTTAAAATTTTATTTATTTATTAGAGAGTGAGCAAAAGAGAACACAAGCGGGGCTGTGGGGAAGGGAGAGGGAGCAGCACGCTCCCTGCTGAGCAGGGAGCCTAATGCCTGGCTCCAACCCAGGACCCCGGGATCGTGACCTGAGCCAAAGGCAAACTTTTAACCAGCTGGGCCACCCAGGCACCCCTGATTTTACTTAATTCTTATGAACCATCCCACACAGTGGTAGTTTAATCTGTTGGCTACAGAGGCGTGATGCTGAAAAAGATCAGGTAGACTTGCTCAGCGTCACTCGGAAAGTGGTAGGAGCTGGTGTTCAGATTGCAGTCTGAGGCTAAATTTCATGCACTACTGCCTCCCTCCCTCAGAGGTACTGGAGACCTATTTTGTTTGGATTTGTTTTGGATTTTGTTTGGATTTCCTTGGATATTGTTTGCTTGGATTTTGTTAGGATTTGTTTTGGGTTTGTTGGGGCTTATCGTCTTTCATATTTTTAAAGCTCATTTACATTAATTAGCTAACGTGATTGATGGGATGTTGACTCTAGCACTGTGGTTAAGAATGTGGTTTTGGGGGGCACCTGGGTGGCTCAGTTGTTAAGCGTCTGCCTTCGGCTTGGGTCATGATCCTGGGATCCTGGGATCGAGCCCCGCATCGGGCTCCCCGCTGAGCGGGGAGCCTGCTTCTCTCTCTCCCACTCTCCCTGCTTGTGTTCTCTCTTTCACTGTCAAATAAATGAATAAAAATCTTAAAAAAAAAAAAAAAAGAATGTGGTTTTTGCAGCCTGATTGCTTGGGTTTGAGCACAGGCTGTGTCACTTTGTAGCAGTATCATCTTGGACAGGTTACCTCTGTGGATCTTAGTTTCTTGATTTATTAAAATGGGGAAGAATAATAGCATCTAGCCATAGGGGAATGTGAGGCCTTTAAAATAGTGCCTGGTGTAAAGTCAGAAGTCATTAAATGTTAGCTCTTACTGTTGCCATGTGTGAGGCATCATGTGCTATGGTAGATATACTAAAGACCCTGAACACTTAGCTTTTCGAAGTTTCTCTTTCAGTGGAGAAGTTAGAACTGTATCCAACAAATCTGCTGTTATGTAGACATACAAATCCCAGGGGTCCACAGTCGGCCTATGGGTTCAAAGGAGGGAGCAATGATCAGGACCATTAGGGGAGAAAGAGGCTCTTTGGGAGCTGGGTTTAGATTTTAGGAGAAGAGATTTGGGGAAAACACTGCACCAAAAGGGAACTGGGGGCATTTTTTAAAAAAGATTTTATTTATTTATTTGATAGAGATCACAAGTAGGCAGAGAGGCAGGTAGGGGGAGCGGGGGGAGCAGGCTCCCCGCTGAGCAGAGAGCCCGATATGGGACTCGATCCCAGGACCCTGAGATCATGACCTGAGCCAAAGGCAGCGGCTTAACCCGCTGAGCCACCCAGGCACCCTGGGAACTGGGGCATTTTAAGGAATGCTGAAGTTTATCCTTTGGATTGTCCAGAGCCTTGGAAGGTTTTGAGCCTTGGTGGTAGAGAATCATTTATGATCTAGGTTTATTGCTGTCATAGCAGGTGGCGTGGAGGGTAGAGAATTGCAAAGGAGGGCCAATTTTGGTCACTCTCAAAGATCAGTGGAGGGGTGCCTGGGTAGCTCAGTAGGTTAAGCCTCTGCCTTCGGCTCAGGTCATGATCCCAGGGTCCTGGGATCGAGCCCCTCATGGGGCTCTCTGCTCTCACAGCTCTCTGCTCAGTGGGAAGCCTCTGTCTGCCTCTCTGCCTACTTGTGATCTCTCTGTCAAATAAATCAATTAAAATACATATATATATTAAAATGATAATAATAATAAAATAAATAATAAGGAAAAAAACACACAAGCATTCATAACGTTATTACTCATCAGTACAGAAACGCATTTTTTTCAAATGCAAATAGGGCCTTGTTTCCCATCCTTCTTTTTTTCCAGTGCCAAGACTAAGGAACCATAATGATCTTCTCTGGCAGCCATAAGATGCTCTCTCCTTTCTTACAAGATCCTTTCACACCAGACTTGCCTTGAGCTTACATGGCTTTGACTCCTCCTTTCCTAAGTGCTAGACCAGGGGTTCTCAGTTTGGGCACTGTCAACCTCTGAGGCCAGACCGTTCTCTGTTGTGGGAGGCTGCCCTGTGCATCTCAGGGTGTTGAGCACCCCTGGCCCCTGCCACAGCTCAGCCTGTCTCCAGGCATTGCCAACGTTCCTTGGGGGCAAAAGTGTGCCGCTATTCAGAACCACTGGCCTAGACCCGTGCTCCGTGTGTACTCCAAGGGTAGGAAACTGGCCCTTCTTCTCCTCATAACCGGGTAGAAAACTCTCTCTCATCCTATTTGCCCCATCCAGTTTCTTAACCATAGAAATTGGTTTTCAAGATCTCAGCAGGAGCCACTGAGGTCCTGAACTGCTGTTGGCCAAAGGGTCTTACCAGATATAATGGTTAGTACCTTGCAGAGGGAACCCAACAGGTTAGGTCCCACTTAGACCACTTCAGACGTTCACCAGTGGTGGGACAGGCCCTCAGCTAAGCTGATATCACTGAACAGGGCATTCATAAAGGCAGCCTTGAGAAAATTGGGTCAGTATCTTGAAATGGAGGAATTAGATGGACACCACGTTTTCTGAATGGAGTGGCTGAGTGATGTGCAAAGATTGGGGCGTCTGGAGGAAAACAGTTTAGGGGGAACAGAATGAAAGATGATTCATTCTGCTTTAGACTCCAGACTTCTAAAAGTGTCCGTTAAACTTATGACTGGAAGCACTTTGAAAGCTGAGCAGGAAAGAGATCTGGAAACTAGTAGAATCAGAGCCAGAGTTATAGGTCTGAGCCTTTGGTGTCTATCACAGACCATTTGGGGGGACGGTTGAAGACAAGCAAGGCAAAGAGAATTATTGTGGGGTATCCCTTAGAGGAGGATTTGTGACGAGTAGGCTTTATTGAGAATTGGAGCTAAAGAAGGAAAAGGATGTTTAAGTCCAGTCATAGGAGCAAAAGTACCAGCAGAACTTGAGCCAGCTAGAGTAAAGAAAAGAACCCCTAGGGAGCAGGGGCAGGATGTTTTCAGAATTGCAGAGGAACCCAGGCTAGCCTTTGGAGATGCTGGAATGCAAATTGAGGCAGGGTGTGCACTGAGTCTATTTAAGGAGAGAGAACTGCTTCAGGTTCTTAAGCTCCCTTTGTTCCTTTCAGTGTCCACCAGTGCCTGCAGGCATTTAAGTGTGCAACTCTGTGTCTGGAGCCTCAGGTCTCTTGACTTCTGTGTTAACTGCTCTCTCTCCTGCTAACCTGGTTTACCCGCAAAGGAGGGCAGTTCCCATACCTGGTAAGGTGCTGGACCCAAGTTAATTGCACAATTAAAAATTGTTGTTTTTTTTTAAGATTTTATTTATTTATTAGTTAGAGAGAGAGAGAGCACAGGCAGGCAGAGAGGCAGGCAGAGGCAGAGGGAGAAGCAGGCTCCCTGCCGAGCAAGGAGCCCGATGTGGGACTCGATCCCAGGATGCTGGGATCATGACCTGAGCCGAAGGCAGCCGCTTAACCAACCGAGCCACCCAGGTGTCCCTAAAAATTGTTTTAAAAGGCGCCTGGGTGGCTCAGTTTGTTGAGCATCTGACTCTTGATTTCACTTCCAGTCTGGATCTCGGGGTTGTAGGTTCAGGCCCCCCCCCACCTATGGAGCCTACTTTAAAGAAAAATTGTTTTAAGTTCATTAACAACCTTATCTTGTAAGATTCCTTTAGAAATAGGGATAGTTTTGGAAAGAGAGTTGCTGACCTGGCCAGGGCCATATGAAGGCGGACAGGTTTCCTCTCTGCTGATGCTCTGATGCCCTGGGCCCCCTCTTACTTTATTTTGCTCTCTCCTGAGACCAACCATCTCTGTGTATTCTTCTCCTAGAAAGTGGTGACATTGTTCAGAACCAGTAGATACTGGAAGGAGGAGCCCCAGACTGGCGGAAGGGAAGGGCTGCCTTTTTAATAGCTCCAGAGAACTCCTAGCACAAAAGCTACTGGTTATGGAGAGAGTAAGCAGAGGTAAGAGGGGTTCTGGTGGAGAAGTTTTGGCTCAAGAATAGGAAGCAGAAAAAGGATCCACTTAAAATTTGAAGTGGGGTATGCAGTACTTAAATGAGATCTTAAAATAGATATTCTGGATTTAGTCAGAATTCAGTAAAAGATCTGTCTGAAAGATGAGAATCCTCCTTTAGAAAATGGGGAAAATGGGGCACCTGGGTGGCTCAGTGGGTTAAAGCCTCTGCCTTAGGCTCAGGTCATGATCCCAGGGTCCTGGGATCAAGCCCCGCATCAGGCTCCCTGCTCCGTGGGGAACCTGCTTCCTCCTCTCTCTCTGCCTACTTGTGATCTCTGTCTGTCAAATAAATAAATAAAATCTTAAAAAAGAAAAGAAAAGAAAGAAAGTGGGGAAGAAACATTGCTTCGAAAGAAAGTGGGGAAGAAACATTGCATCGAGTTTCCCGAAGAACCTAGAAGCCATGGTCAATACAGTAGCATTAACAAGCAAATCTCCTTACAGCCCCCACTGCCTCTCCTCCCCTTGCTTTGCTGTAAGGAAAATTAGCCAACTTTGCAGGGCCCTGCCTCCTACCACAGAGCCTGAGGCAGTAGAAGAAAAATGTGGCCAGCTGATTACATAAAAGGGCCCATCTGTGTCAGTTACAAGTTCTGTGTTAAATATCACCCAGTAAACCTGCAAAACTATTTATATACTAAAATGATCCTTATACCGCAAGGAGCATAAAAACAGTACAAAAATCACTGTTTTCATTTTGATTAGGTTAATTAAGCTAAAGCAATAACAAGCAGTGAGCATAATTAAGCACATCAGCATTTAACCTTGCCTTGTATTTATTCATTTTTTTAAAGATTTTATTTATTTACTGGTCAGGGAGAGAGCGCGTGTGCACAAGAGGGGAGCAGCCGGCAGAGGGAGAAGCAGGGTCCCCACTGAGCAGGGAGCCTGATGTGAGACTCAGTCCCACCTGAGCGGGAGGCAGATGCTTAACTGACTGAGCCACCCAGGCGTCCCACCTTGTACTTACTATGTAAAATCTTGGCAGAAGGGACCTTCCCCTCTTCACTACTACTTCCTGCTGGAATATGTCTTAAATTTACATGTTTTAGAATCAGATGCAAATTTTAAGAGATGTGATGTTTAGCTTTTTATTCATTCTTCTAAATTGTTGACAAAATTCTCATAAGCCATATGAATTTCTATAATGTAAAGCTATGACATTTGGTTTCTCTAATTTTAAGATTTTTTTTTTTATTTGTTTATTTGACAGACAGAGATCACAAGTAGGCAGAGAGGCAGGCAGAGAGAGAGGAGGAAGCAGGCTCCCCACTGTGCAGAGAGCCCGATGCAGGACTCGATCCCAGGACCCTGGGATCATGACCTGGGCGGAAAGTAGAGGTTTTAACCCACTGAGCCACCCAGGCGCCCCTACAAATGGTTCTTAAACATATGAAAAGATGCGCATACTCATAGGAGAAATACAAGTATTTTGCGATACAGTTCTCCTCTGTTAGATGGACACAGAAGTCCCAAAGTTGAGCATCGTGCTCTGCTGGCCAGGCCCTAGGGAAGTGGGCACCCTTTCACACTTATCAGTGGGAGTAGGTGTGGTTTCACTGCTGCCAAAGACAGCCTGGGAACACTTAATCTGAATTTTGAGTTCAGTGTGTGCTCTCTAAAATAGAATTCCCGCTTCCAGTTTGTGCCACAGGGATTGAAGTAATACAGGGCAGAGGTCCCTCACTGTAGCAGTTCTTTAAAGTCTCAGAAGCTGATTTTGAAATTCGTAATTAGATGCCAGGAAGTCACATCAGTTGGAAGGAGAAATCCACCCGGCATCAGTCAGATCAGCCATCCATCAGATCCCCTGTCAGTCCCCACCCATGGTTACCTCTTAGCAGCAGTTATCAGAACCGGAAATGAGTATCACAGGCTGAAGGAATTAGCCCACCTAAGTGGCACAGAAATTATTCTGAACTGAAAAGCATCCGAGCAATCGGCAGCCTCAAGGAATGCTGCCTAAACTTGAGCCTCTGGAAAACAGAGAGCAGATAAAGAAACTGTCTTTTCTCCTATTAATCTGTTATTGTCAGTTCCCGGCTGCCCACTCCACCCACCCTTCCTGTAGGGAGAAGAAAAGTTTTCTTTCCAAGAAATGTACTGTGTGTATAATCTGCAGTGTTCTGTTGCCTGTAGATTTGTGTAACCTTGTCCACAATGGAGACATGCACTGACACAGTGACACTGAGGTCCCCCTTGTTGCAGCATTACTTATAATGAAATTATTTATAAAGAAATTCCGGTTGCAGCTTTCCCATCCCTGCTCTTTGATTAGTTATTTTGGCCCCCAAAACAGTCCTGGTTTAAAAAAGACAAAAGTGCTCTTGTACACAATGGACTGTTTTACAACTATGAAACAAAGGGACTGAAAATATTCTCTAGGTCCTAAGGTGGAAACATCTCCAGAATAGGAGGTGCACCATGTGATAGGATACATAGTATGCTTCCTTTCACAAAGGACAAGGAGGAAAATAAGGAAATGTATTTCTATTTGCTTAGATTTGTATATAAAGAATACAACAAAGGTAATAAGCTAATCAAAGTGGTCACCTGTGCGGGAAGTTGAGAAGTGGGCCAGATGGGGATGGCACAACAGCTTTGGGATTGGCACAGTTTTTTTGAACCTTGTTACTTGTTTAACACAAATTTTAAAGCCAGGCACTTTGGGGGAAGGGTGAGGAGGGGAAGGGAGAGGAACAGGGAGGCACATTCATGAGTCATGACTACAGACAAGGAAATGGTTTAGCTTTTGAAAGTTTGCTGCAAGAGGCTTGAATTTTTACTCTCCAAGTCATGCATGTAAGCCAGGTTCCAACCCAGGCTGTGTCTTAGAATCATCTGGGGAAGCTATTTAGGAATACAGAAACCCAGGCTTCATCTTGAGTCTCTTGAATCAGAGTCTTAGTTGGTAGGGCTGTACTTACTCTCTTTTTTGCTGGAAGCTGCCCCAAGTGATCTGGGTCTGTAACCAAGAGTGGCAACCCCTGATTTAAACGCACTTGTTTCCAAGACCTTAATAGAGTTGGTAAACGGTCCCAGAATAAACCATTTTCTTTAGTTTAATTACGTGAAACTATATTTGACAGGTTCTTAAGAAATTCATAAAGTTGTTCCACGGTTGGGACGCCTGGGTGGCTCAGTTGGTTAAGTGGCTGCCTTCGGCTCAGGTCATGATCCCAGCATCCTGGGATGGAGTCCCACATCGGGCTCCTTGCTCAGCGGGGAGCCTGCTCCTCCCTCTGCCTCTGCCTGCCTCTCTGTCTGCCTGTGCTCGCTCTCGCTCTCTCTCTCTCTCTCTAACAAATAAATAAATAAAATCTTAAAAAAAAAAAAAGTTGTTCCACGGTGTGATGCTGAGCACCTTATCTAAAACCTACACCTGGCATTTTAAAGGCGAGCCTACTTCGGAAATCCAGAGCAGACATGGTTTGGGCAATTACACATGCTTTTAGAAAGGCAGAACATTAAATATTCTTAGAAAATATGTCTAATATACAAAAAAATGCAGGGAACAATATAACTGGCAGCCATCTACTCACAACCTACCTTTGCTACAGTTCTGGGGGTTTTTGTTTTGTTTCATTCTGTATTTAAGAAGCAAAACACGAGGGGTGGCTGGGCGGCTCAGTCGGTTAAGTGTCTGCCTTCGGCTCATGTCATGATCCTGGGGTCCTGGGATCCAGCCCCACATCAGGCTCCCTGCTGGGGGAAGAGGCTGCTTCTCCCTCTCCCTCTGCTTCTCCCCCTGCTTGTGCTCTCTGTCAAATAAATAAATAAAATCAAAGGAAGGAAGGAAAGAAAGAAAATACTTTACACAAACCTCATACTTCCACTCATGCCATAGAGGGAACCATAATCCTGATGAAGGAAGGAAGGGAAGAAGGGAGGGAAGAAGGAAGGAAGGAAAAAAACACTTTACACAAACCCCATACTTCCTCTCAGAGGGAACCATAATCCTGACGAAGGAAGGGAGGGAGGGAGGAAATACTTTACACAAACCCCATCTTCTCCTTCCACAGAGGGAACCATAATCCTGACTCTGATGTGTGTGCTTCCTGTTCATGTTTTTAAACTTTTACTGCATCTCTGTGTCTCCCTAAGAATATATACTATCATTTGGTGTGTTTTTAAAGTATCCATAAATGCTATCATCCCAAACAAATCCTTTTGCAAATTGCTTTGTTAACTCAATATTATATTTTCAAGCTTTCTCCGTGTTGATGTATGCAGCTCCCCAGTTCACTTTAAATGCTCTACAATATTCTGTTGACTTATAGGGGAGGAAAAAATATTCTGTACTCTACCCTCCTAGGTTCTTGGCTGAGATCCCTCTTTCATAAAAGACAGATTAACAGGGGAGAAAAATACAAACAGAAATTTAGTAACTTGTATACCTTATGTATAAGTGGGAGAAACCCAGGAAAATGGAGTGATTCTGAAATGGCCCAAGCCACCATCCCCTTAAATACTGTTAGCAGCTAAATACAAAAAAGATGGAGGGAGGGACGGGAAGGGAGGTACAGTTATGGGAGATTGCCAGGAAAAGCACAGTAAATAAGGGTGGGGTGGTTATGCAGGTTTAAGTCCTTGCCTTTTCCATTGATGAGTTTCTAGGGATCTCGTCACCTCTTCTGGCACAGAGAGGAAGAGGCACTTACACAGGGAGATTTCTCTTACACACGTAGAGCAATAATACCTCCTGCAGAAGTGTGACGTCTTCTCAGTTTCCAGAGCTGCTCTGCTGTTTCTTAAAAATAACCAGCTCAAGAAAATCCTTCTGTTGGGGCGCCTGGGTGGCTCCGTGGGTTAAAGCCTCTGCCTTCCGCTCAAGTCATGATCCCAGGGTCCTGGGATCGAGTCCCGCACCGGGCTCTCTGCTCAGCGGGGAGCGTGCTTCCTCCTCTCTCTCTGCCTGCTTGTGATCTCTGTCTGTCAAATAAATAAATAAAATCTCTAAGAAAAAAAAAGAAAGAAAATCCTTCTGTCAAACAGACATGTTTTTGCAGTGGCAGAGTCTTCTCCTCCTCAGAATCTGTATGCCACAACTCACACATTCCTTTGTTGACAGAATTTGGATTTTTAATTTGTCACCTTTATAAATTTCACTGCATTGTTTGCAAGCGTATACTCACGCGTATGAACTAGGGGATTTGCTGGGCCTTGCTCTTAACCATCACTCAAGTAGTGATTATACCTGTTTTTACACTCAACCCACAGAGCAGAAGAGTTTCTTCCCACTTAAAGAAAAATTATTCATGACCTGTGTTAAAGATGATAAGGAAGACTTGATTCAAGAAGGGACTTCTGCGTGGAGATTTTGCAGTAGGGAGGCGAGATCACGCTCAGTGCCAAAGTACAAGGACAAATGGAGATTTCTAGCCAACAAGTTAGGTGGGAGTCAGTGGATAGAAAATCACTAAGAAGAAACGTCAGGGCTAAGCTGGATTCTTGTTGGGGCGGGGGGGCTGGGGGCAGGCCACCCCAACATGGACCACCTTGGCATGAACATTATTATGAGTTAAAAGCAACCAAAACCCAGCAGGTTCAGGAAAAGCTCTCTACCTCCCCCTTACCTGCCTGCTTGTACCAGGAAGAGAGCTATTAAGAGTACATAGTAGAGTAACCTTTGGGGGGCCTGGCTGGCTAAGTCAGTAGAGCATGTGACTCTTGGTCTTGGGGTCCTACATTGGGTGTAGAGCTCACACACACACACAAAAGGATATCTTTTGTTTTCCAAACATCTTTCACCTCCTTCCTGCTAATGGTCTTCTCTCCTTTGTACCCTCAGTCTCTGCCCCCTTCTTAGCCTGTAGAAACACCATGTTGCCTGTCTTCGCAGTTTCCATGTCTATGTGGATTCCCTGTGCCTGTGCCATTAAATTTGATTTTCTCCTGTTAATCTGGCTCTTCTCAACTTGATTCTTAGCCCAGCCAGAAGGACCCTGAAGCGTAGAAAAAATTCTCCCTCACCAGCACTTGCTAGATTCATTCACACTCACCAGGATTCTTGCTGGAGGCAGACCAAAGCGACCAGATACCAAGGTTAGGTGTTTTCATTAAGCTGACCCAGCAGGGTTCTTGCCAAAACTGAACTAAGCAGCCCAAGGGCCCTGCCAGAGGATAGTGCCTAAGATCAGAGCCTAGTTAGAGAGACTCAGGAGCTGACTCACATTTGGTTTAGGGCGAGAGTCTTTGTCAGACATCCTCAGCACTTGAGGGTCAGGTGGTGGGGGAAAAGCTAGAGCAGGAGAGAATTGGAAGAAAAGGAGAAGAGAGCATTTGGAAGGAGGAGCGTGTGCCCACCTGCACTCCATCTGTGGAGAGCAAGCAAGCTGGAGCCCGAAAAGCATGTAGAGCTGACGGAGACCCTGTGGGGAGAGGTGCTGGTGACTGGTGGGGCACTCAGGAGGCCAAGACAGCAAGGAAGGCACGGCTTCAGCAGTGTCTGCTCTGCTGGGGCGGAGAGAGAGGGCGGTACCCGAGGTGGAGGACGGTTGATTAATACGATGATTGATATGATGATTAACATGGCAAGAATGTGAGCAGGGAAACATGGAAGAATGTGGGCAGACCAAAGGGATGGCTGAGGGTCCTGCAAAGGTGAGAGGGGTGGGACACATAGGGAGGCAGAGGGACGAGCCTTTTTTTTTTTTAAGATTTATTTGAGAGAGGAAGGGAGAGGGAGGAAGCAGGCTCCCTGCTGAGCAGGGAGTCCCAAGTAGGACTTGATCCCAGGACCCCAAGATCATGACCTGAGCCCGAGGCAGATGCTTAACCAACTGAGTCCCCCAGGCGTCCGAGCACAGGCCTTTCTTAAGAGGAGGGACGTTGTTTACATTGTCCCAGGAGGGGAGAAGGATGAGGACGCCAAGTGGGTTTGGTGGCGGCAAGCTGAGGTCATGCCCACTTGCTGGCATTTATTTTTTCCATAGAAGGTGAGTCATTGGCTGACAGTAAGGGGTGAAGCTTTAGGGGGTTTGAGATCCCGTAATCACTTCAGAGACTGGGAAAGGGTATAAGTGGAGGTTGGTAACTGAGAATTTATAGTTGGATGAGGCCACGTGCGTGTCTGTGTCTCCTGACCGTGTCCCGTGCGTGGTCATGGCTAGAGTCATGATGGGAAGTGCAGTGAGACAGGTTTGGGGAGAAGTTGATGGCAGAGGGGCAGCGCCAGGAATCTGGGAGCAATGGAAGTGCTGGGTGGTGAGCGGGGGAGGGGGGCACACAGCTCTATGCCTTTGTCAAAACCCTTTAAAGCGTATGTCACAAAGAGTCTACTGTATTTTATGTATAAAAGTAAAATCGAACCATATATAAGGGGAAGATGGAAAGCTGCTATGGCTGATGACTCTAACTGTATTACAAGTTGTGATATTGAGATTGTAATAAATATATATTGGGTCTTCTTCAGGGTTCTTGGCTCACAGCTCCCAAAACCATGGGAGTTTTCTGGGCAATAAGAGCAAAGAGTATCTTTTGTTAAAATATTAGGTCTCCTTTTTTGTTTTTGTTTTGTTTTTTAAAGATTTCATTTATTTATTTGGGAGGGGGGCAAAACAGGAAGGGACGGCAGAGGAGGAGGGAGAAGCAGGTTCCCCGCTAAGCAGGGAGCCCTACCTGGGGCTCGATCCCAAGACCTCAGGATCATCACCCGAGCTGAAGGCAGATGCTTCACGGACTGAGCCACCCAGGCGCCCCAAAACATTTGGTCTCTTCTTTGCAGTTCCTGAAGTCCTCTGAGAGCCTTGAAGGTGCAATGGGTACCTTGTACCAGACCCCCTTCCATTCACTTGAGTTTATGCGGATGAGGTGACCTCTGGACTGCAACTAAGGGTGGGGGCTGGGTACTGGCAGCCAACCTCATGATCAGAGGGTTGGACCTTTCAGTTTGACCCCCCCAGCCTCCTGGGAGGGAAGAGGAGCTAAAAAGGTTGAATTCCTTGCCACCAGCCAGTGATGTAATCCATCTGGCCTCCATAATCTGTGGCCTCCATGAAAACCCACAGGGAGATGCTGGGAGAGGGGTGCCCGAGCAGACGGTATGGAAGCTCCACTCCCTTTCCCCCAACCTGGCCCTGTGCCTCTCTTCGCATGGCTGTTCCCGAGGTCTGTCCTTTGATAATAAACCAGTAATCCAGCAGATAATCCTCTCAGTTCTGTGAGCTTCTCTAGTAGACTGAACAAGACTACCCCCGAGGAGCAGGTACTAGGAACCTGCAGTCTGTAGCCCGTGGGTCTGAAGCATGGGGCGGGGCAGCCTGGGCTTGCCACTGCCCTGTGAAGTGGACCAGGGGCCCCTTGACCTGTGGGACCCGACGCCATCTCTAGGTAGATAGAGTCGGAATTGAGTTGAATGAAAGGACACCCGGCGGGGGGGGGGGGGGGGGAACCCCACACATTACAGTTGGTCCCACAGTTATCACAGGATACACATCACCACACAAAGCGGGTAGGGAAGGAAGAAGGTGCAGAAACAGTGTTTTGAATGGGTACCCCAAGGCCACAGATGAGAAGATGCACACCGAAACAGGTACCTCTGTTCTCACAGCAGCGCGGGCTAGCACTGCTGAGACAGCGGTCCGTGTGCACCAGCTTCGCAAAGGGAAGTCATCCTAGATCATGAGAGCCAAGCTTCTCACCACCAGAAACTTACCAGTGAAGGGGTGCCCGAGGGGCTCAGTCGAAGGCAGCGTCTGCCTTCAGCTCAGGTCGTGATCCCAGGGTCCTGGGATCGAGTCCCACATTGGGCTCCTTGCTCAGCAGGGAGCCTGCCTCTCCCTCTCCCTCTGCCTCTCCCCCTGCGTGTGCTCTCTTGCTTGCACGCGCTCTCTCTCAAATAAAGAAATAAAAACCTCCCCACAAAAAAATGTTTAAAAAAATGTTAAGAAGTTACGTAAGAAAAGAAGACAAAATATCATGAACTCTGGAGTGCTGGGATGGAATCAAAGGGGGGAAAAACCACACCTCAGTGCACACATGCAGAAAAGAGATCCAGGAAGGCACATCTGGTAGGAACCCCTGAGTATAGGCGTTTACGGTGGAGCCCTCTGTGTTCTATCAAAACATTTCCTTTGGAAGAGTCTAAGAGGGACTTTGCAGGTCAGCAAACTTCTTCTCTCCTGTGTCCTCCTGTTTTACCTTTCGGGCATGTAAAAGCCTGTAGACTTAAGACACTCAAAGAATATTTGGAAGGATATTTCATTATGCTGGGACATAATGGAGAAGGGTTATGACTCCCAACAGCTAAGCTTAATGAGTTTAGCAAAAAATCTACCAGAACATTCGGCAGTCAGAGGTTCTTTACCTTTTCATGTGCCGTGGAGGAAAGGTATCCAGCAATATAGTGAAGTTTAATAGACCCTTTCTTAAAACGTTTTAAAAGGCATAAACTACACAAGATTACAAAGGAACCCAGTAATAAAAAGCCATAAAAATGTTTATAATTGTGATAATAGTAATACGTGTTTCTTAAATAAGATCTGGTAACAGGTCAGCAGTTTTGAAGTCGGGAGGTGCCTCAAGATCTGTGTACTAGCTGTTACTTGATATAAAAATACCTGTAATTTTGGGACGCCTGGGTGGCTCAGTTGGTTAAGCGGCTGCCTTCGGCTCAGGTCATGATCCCAGTGTCCTGGGATCGAGTCCCACATCGGGCTCCTTGCTTGGCGGGGAGCCTGCTTCTCCCTCTGCCTCTGCCTGCCTCTCTGTCTGCCTGTGCTTGCTCCCTCTCTCTCTCTCTCTCTGACAAATAAATAAATAAAATCTTTAAAAAAAACCCTGTAATTTCTCTCCATGACAGTCACAGATAACATGTAATTTGGTGCCTCCATTTTGCAATTGAAAGAAATGTTTGACTTCGGTTAGAGGTTAGTGAAATAAAGATAAAATTTCCCCCACCCAAGTTCACAGGCTTCACTGTTCTGCCCACAGGAGTCTGCAGACCCCAGGTTTGATCATCAGTACTAGTAAGGGCAGCAGAACTCTGGTCCATTGAGTAAGAAATAGATCAGACTCGAGCTACAAGAAGTACTTGGCAAGGCATAAATAACTAGTATTCCACTCAAGTAGCGATTGCTGCTCTATACAAAAAAATGTGATGATGTGGTGCAAAGGGTTATAACTGTGGAAAATCATTTTGATGGAGTGGATCCCAATGCTGCAGAGGCTGAGGTCAACACTGAGGGGCAGGGACGGTTGAAAATCATCACCGAAACCTGTGGGTTTAAAGGCAAGGCAGGGAAATGTTGCCTTTATTAAAGAGTGTCCTGGGCGCCTGGGTGGCTCAGTGGGTAAAGCCTCTACCTTCGGCTCAGGTCATGATCTCAGGGTCCTGGGATCAAGGCCCACGTTGGGCTCTCTGCTCAGCAGGGAGCCTGCTTTCCCCATCTCTCTGCCTGCCTCTCTGCCTACTTGTGATCTCTGTCAAATAAGTAAATAACACCCCCCCCAGCCAAAAAATAGACTGTCCTACTAAAAGGAACATTTTTTTTCTGCCCAAAAGGATAGGACATAACATTCAGTGCTTTGGTTAAAAGGGATCCCATCTGCTTAGAGTATAGCCAGTGTGTTTTATGATGGCATCTTTAGGAAGTTCATCCCGCCTCCGTATGCCACTACCCACATTCACCTCTGTGGTCTCTTGAGTCTAAAATAATTCTCATGTGTCAGGGTTCCTGGGTGGCTCAGTCAGTTAAGCATCCAGCTCTTGATTTCGGCTCGGGTCATGATCTGAGGGTTGTGAGATCAAGCCCCGCCTCGGGCTCTACGCTCAGCGTGAAGTCTGCTTGGGATTCTCTCCACCTCTCTCTCTCTTTCTAAATGAATACATAAAATCTTTAAAAGAAATAAAGTAATTATTATGTGTTGGACAGCCATACACTTTGTCAGTAGCAATTTTTAGACTAAGCGGGTCACAGCTTAACAAATGCGTATTATCGTAGTACCTGCTGGCTTCTCAGGTTTCTCCGTGGTGAGCTTTCTGTTAAACTCAGTACAAAGGTGATAGGTTGACTCAGAGGGACAAAGAACTCTGTAGGGGGATCTCATGAAGTAAATAATCTCCCCTAGAAAAAAAAATGGAGGGCAATATGTTGGAGTTTTCAAATGGAACAGGCTAGTTTCCTGATCATTTTGTGGAGGAGATTAGTTGGCTCCTTCTCTCATGAATTCCTAAGTCTGCTGAGGGCCCCATGCAGGACTCTGTCCTTGGTGCCTCCTGTACTGATCACATTCTGTCCTGTTGTGTCTTAGCACCACTGCTCACGTCCTAAAATCCTAAAGCCCCTGTGCACCCCCATTTCTTGCCTCCTTCCTCCTTACCCGTGATTCTTCCATCTGTTTCGTCAGGGAGAAGACTTTACTACCTTCCTTCCTTCTAGTCCAAAGTGTTCCTTTCCCAACTAGGTCTTTTAACAAGGTGAAAATGTTCCATGCAATTTTGCCCTGAACTATCTGTCTCCTACTTCTGCAAACTTGAGTGGAATACTAGTTATTTATGCCAAAACAAAATTAATTACAAAATTGAGAGACCCACATTTTTCTTCTAACTGGCCAATGTTTGTTTTCGCTCCTGAATCTGGAGCAGAGTACACAGGCTCCTGGGCACATTAACCACAGAGATTGACCCAAGTGTGGGAAAGATCAACAGCGGTTTCAGACATGTTTTCTTTTGTCAATAAGTGTTTCCATGTATAAGCAAAACAATTTGAAAAAATATATTGTAATATATTATTGAAAGTTCCGTAATCAAAGGAGCGAGACTGATACAAAGCGAAAGTCAAGCAAAGCTTTATTTCGCGCCAAGCATGGAGAATCAAAACGACCAGTCAGGGCCGTCTCTTAACTAAGAGGTGACCCCTCTCAGCCCCACAGACTAACTTTTATAGAGGAAAAGCCATGCAGTTGAGCCTGGCCATACACACGGGTGGCCAATGAGATTTCAATTTACCCTAGTGGATATATGCGCGCTCCACTGGTCGGATGTCTCCACCTGGCTTGACCCGCCCTTGTATCTGGGCTTTGCTACCTGGGACTGGTTTCCCGGACTTGTTTTTAAGTAAATTCCTCTGGGAGGGGCAGAGTCAACCTGAGTTTACTGCAAAATGGTTCCCTCTGGCTAAGTAGGCCCTTACATTCGCCCCTTTTCTTTGGAGAGTAGTCAAATCCTTGACTTTTCAGCCAGTTCTATGTTCTCCCGTTGTAAGGGGTTATATGGAGCATGTAAGACTAACATTTTGATCGTTCTAATTTTCTTTTGTACAAATGACATTACGGCGTTTATAATCCGGGGGCCAAAAGGTAACAGCACAGTCGGCTGATGAGTGAGCCATTCACCACTTTGTATGACCTTTTCCATTTTTCCTAATTCCGTTCCTCTAATTTCCCACCTATACTTTTTTTTCCCTTATGAAGTGACTCAGAAGCTCTTATACAAACAGGTGACAATAGGAGCAACCATGAACTCATAGTCTTTTAAGTCTTAGCTTTAGTCCACGGTCAGCGGGGCCCATCGGCTGCGGCTTCCATCTCTGGGGCGCGTCCTTGCCCTCGGCTCGTTTGACGTGACCCGCATGAATCCAGGCCCTGACGCCTTCTACTTTTATTGCCGTGGGGGTGGTCAGGATGATAGTAAACAGTCCCTTCCATCGAGGCTCCAAGTTTCCCACTTGGTGGCAACGTATCCAAACCAAGTCCCCGGGTTGGTAAGGATGCGGCTCCACCTCCGTCTCTGTCTCCATGTGGGCAGTTCGGATCCCTGCGTGGGCCCTTTTTAAGACAGAATGTAGCGCCTGCACTGACTGGAGTCCAGACTGATCAGTCATTTCCGCTAGAGCAACCTCTTGTAGCCGAGGGCAGAGCGGGGGGGGGGGGGGGGGTCTCTCAAACATGGGGTTACCTTGTTTAAGTAGGGTGTACACCGCCCCCTGAGGAGGGCGAAAGGAAGGAGATCCACCCATCCACCACCAGTCTCCAGAATTAGCCTTGTCAAAGTCTCTTTTTTTTTTTTTAAGATTTATTTATTTATTTATTTGTTAGAGAGAGAGAGCACAGGCAGACAGAGAGGCAGGCAGAGGGAGAAGCAGGCTCCCTGCCGAGCAAGGAGCCCGATGTGGGACTCGATCCCAGGATGCTGGGATCATGACCTGAGCCGAAGGCAGCCGCTTAACCAACTGAGCCACCCAGGCATCCCTGTCAAAGTCTCTTTAAGAGTCCGGTTCATGGGGCGCCTGGGTGGCTCAGTGGGTTAAAGCCTCTGCCTTCGGCTCATGATCTCAGGGTCCTAGGATCGAGCCCCGCATCGGGCTCTCTGCTCGGCGGGGACCCTGCTTTCTCCTCTACCTGCCTCTCTGCCTACTTGTGATCTCTGTCTGTCAAATAAATAAATAAAATCTTAAAAAAAAAAAAAGAGTCTGGTTCATTCTCTCTACTTGCCTGGAACCCTGGGGCCAGTAGGCACAATGTCATTTCCAGTTAGTGCCCACGGCCTTGGCCAGTGCCTGTGAGACTGAACTCACAAACGCAGGGCTGTTGTCTGACCCCATCGCGAGAAGCAGACCTAGGAATTATTTCTCCTAGTAGCCTTTAGGCTACCACTCCTGCCATCTCATGTTTGGCAGAAAAAGCCTCCACCCAGCCTGAAAAGGTATCCACAAAAACTAACATATACTTGTGTCCATATTTTCCCAGTTTCATCTCTGTAAAATCTATTTCCCAGTAAATTCCTGGTTCCTTCCCTCTTTTTCTTTTCCCTCTTCCCATTCTGGTTCCTCCCACATTAACTGCCTGGCATTGAGCACATCTATCAACCACATCCTGAACCATACGCCCTGATTTAGAAACCTGGAACTGCTTGCCCATAAGCTCCTTGAGTTTGCATGTCCCCAAATGAGTGCCCTGATGTATTTGACTTACTAATTTCTTACCTAGTCTTCGAGGAAGAATTAACTTTCCTGTTTTAGTCTTAGCCCAGTCCCCTTCATAGTCCAATTTAGCCCATTTTTGTAAATACTTTAAATCTTCCTCCGAATAGTTCGGTTGTTCTGGTAGGGCCAGAGCCGGGAGTGTAACCAGCTCTTGCACTGGTTCTCTGGCTGCTGCTTTGCGGCTCCATCTGCTGATTGGTTTCCTTTTGAAATCAGATCAGTCCCTTATGGTGTCTCGGGCAATGCATAACGGCCACCTCTTTTAGGTCCCAAATAGCCTGGAGGGGAGCAAATATTTCTCCTCTGTTTTAATTCCTTTTCCTTCTGCTGTTACTAGGCCCCTTTCTTTATAAATAGCCCCATGTAGATGGAGAGTAGCAAAGGCCTACCTGCTGTCCGTATAGATGTTGTCGGTCTTACCCTTGGCCATCTGCAGTGCCTTGGTGAGTGCAATCAGCTCCGCTTTTTGCGCCGAGGTTCCGTGTGGCAGGGCTGCCATCCAGAGTTCCTGCTCAGGGGAAACCACCGCAGCCCCCGAATACCTCTTTCCATCGACCACGTAGCTACTCCTGTCTGTGAACAGTCATCTCCGCATCCGGGAGGGGAGTGTCTCTGAGGTCCAGCCTTATTCCTGTGACTTGGGTTAGGACCTCCCTGCAGTCGTGTGGGTGGGCAGCCAGCTCCTCTGGCAGCAGCGTGGCTGGATTTAGCACCGCCAGGGGCCGGAAGGTCACTCTTGGTTCGTTGAGGAGGAGGGCCTGATACCCCATCACTTGGGCATTTGTCATCCATCGGTCTGGTGGAGTCCAGAGAAGGCCCTCAATAGCACGAGTGGTGGTCAAGATGAGATTTTGACCCAAAGTCAATTTACTTGCATCCTTGACCAGGAGGGCCGTGGCAGCAATTATGCGAAGGCAAGGGGGGAACCCAGCCACTACTGGATCTAGTTTCTTGCTAAGATAGGCTACTGGCCTTTGCCAAGGCCCTAGAGTCTGAGTCAGATCTCCTTTGGCCACCCCTGCCTTTTCATCCACATACAAGTGGAAGGGCTTGGTAACATCTGGGATGGCCAATGCTGGGGCACTCAGTAAGGCTGTTTGTAATTCCCGAAATGCTCCTTCTGCCCCAGCTGTCCACTCTGTCATAGCGAGCCCCCCTTTTGCCAGTCCGTAGAGAGGCCGGGCAATCTCCGCAAACCGCGGTATCCACAGCCTGCAGTAGCCCACCGTCCCAAGAAACTCCCTCATTTGTCAGGATGTGGTGGGGCGGGGGTATCGGGTGATCACCTGTTTCCTGGACTCAGACAGTGAACGCACTCTCTCGTGGAGATCAAGGCCTAAATAAGTGGCGTGGCTCTGACAGAGCTGTTCTTTCTTTGCTGACACCTGATATCCTTTTCCCTGCAGAGTCTGTAAGAGAGCTCTCATCCCCCGCAAACGTGACTCGTAGTCCTCAGCAGCTATTAGCAAGTCATCAACATACTGTACCAGAGTGACTCCCGGGTTGGAGGTTCTGTACTCACGCATATCCTCATGTAGGGCCTTGTCGAAGATGGTGGGTAAATTCTTGAATCCCTGGGGAAGTCTTGTCCAGGTGAGCTGGCCTTGGAATCCTTCCTGTGGGTCAGACCACTCAAAAGCAAAGAGGGGCTGAGACTCTCTTGCTAAAGATATGCAGAAAAATGCATCTTTGAGATTTAAGACGGTATGGACAGTTCTTTTGGGACCCAGGAGGGAGAGAAGGGTATAGGGGTTAGGCCCCGTTGGGTGAATATCTTCAACCCGTTTATTAACTTCCCGTCTCCTCGGAGGTGGTTAATGTGTTTTCTGATCCCTTCCTTTGCTTCCCAGGGGAGGGAGTACTGCTGGACTCGAACAGCCATGGCCGTTGCTTTTAATTGTACCACCACTGGAGCCTGTCCCTTGGCCAAGCGGGTGCTTCCTTTCTGCCCAGACTTCCTCTCCAGATAGTTTTCCCATAGGTTTAAGTAAGGATGAAAATTGGGCTCCCATGTCCACCAGAAAATCAATTGGTTTCCCCTCCACTTCAATTCTTACCCGAGGTTCAGGGAGGGGCTCCGAACCACGGCCCCTTCAGGCTCTGGTGGCCAGCATTGCCATCTTCCTTTTGGGGCCCAATGTCCTTTTTCCTTACAGTAAGTGCACTGATCTGAATCTAAGTTTTCCCGCCTGCCTTCTCTGTGCTTAGGCTTTTCCTTCCACTTACCATCCCCTACCTGCCTTTCCCTTCAAATCCTTCAGTTTCCTGAAGTTCCCTCCTTATACCTGGGGCTGTCTGACTGGCAAAGGCAAGATCGTCTAAACAAGCCATCGTGCACTTCTCTGAAGTTTACTCAAGTTGTCTAGCTTAGGTAAACAAACATTTAAAGACAACCAAATCCAGAATTTGACAAAACTCAGAATAGATATGGTTGATGACCCTTATCAAAACATTCCTCTAGAGTTACAGCATTTACCCAAATGTTTTAGATGGCAAATTTATGAATCAGTTAAGCACAAAACATGTTTACCAACAGATTTCAAAAGCACAAACCCAGTTCCAGCAACCAACGCTCTAGCATTTTACCCCATTTGGTTAAAACCTAGATGTCCAACAAATTTAATTCCATTTGTCATCCAAGCAAAACTCCAAAGTTTCAGGTTACCAAAGACTCTGAAAGTTACTTTAACAATTACCCATCAAAACCCTGAGACAGACAATTAACCATCAGTTTAGTCATCTCCTTGTTAACAGATTTCACGTTCCACCTGGGCCCACTCCACTTCAGACACCATGCTTTCCCGCCAGCAAGGGGGAGAGGGGCTAGGCAGTCCCTGTCGGGCCAGAGAAGGCAAGGAACTTCCCCGAAACCAAGGGAGTTTCAGCAGCTGCTTGGGAATATTTCTTAAAGTCTCTGTCTTGAGTTAGACTAACCACAGTTGGCTCCAGTTATAGCCATTAACACAAGAAATGAGATGAAAGTCAGAGTCCCCTTACTCTCTGCTTGCCCCATTTTTCCAAACATGATAAACAGCACAACAAAAAGACAAGACAAAGATGACCGCAGGCCCAGCGGTCCTTACCCAGAACCTGCCACCGGTGGGGACTTTCTTGATCTCCTGACCGCCTAGGGGGACTCGAACCCCCTGGAGGGAAGGGGCGTCCCCGCATCCACTCCAGCCCTGGGGAGCATGGCTGCGTCCAGCTTCTCCCCGGTGGGCTATACCTTGGAGCTCTGCAACCAGACAGACAGGATCCCGAGATCTTACCTCTTACCTCTGGAGGCTTTTCCCAGAAATTCTGATGCTGGCTCAGTTCTCCTCGTTTGATCCCAGACGAGCCCCCAATGAAAGGTACGTGATCAAAGGAGCGAGACTGATACAAAGCGAAAGTCAAGCAAAGCTTTATTTCACACCAAGCTTTATTTCGCGCCAAGCATCAAGAATCAAACCGACCGGTCAGGGCCATCTCTTACTAAGAGGTGACCCCTCTCAGCCTCACAGACTAACTTTTATAGAGTGAAAGCCGTGTGGTTGAGCCTGGCTACACACGAGGTGGCCAATGAGATTGTAACACACAGAGAAAACTGCACAGTCATGCAGGTCACACATAGGTGGCCAATGAGATTTCAATTTACCCTAGTGGATATATGCGTGCCCCACTGATTGCCCCACTGGTCGGATGTCTCCACCTGGCTTGACCCGCCCTTGTATCTGGGCTTTGCTACCTGGGACTGGTTTCCCAAACTTGTTTTTAAGTAAATTCCTCTGGGAGGGGCAGGGTCAATCTAAGTTTACTACAAAATGGTTCCCTCTGGCTAAGTAGGCCCTTACACTATTATATTTGTTTTTTTTTTTTTTTTTTAACACCATGTATGGTTTTTAATCCTGCAAAACTTGGCTTTGCTTTTTGCCTGTTCCATGAGCCTTATAGCATTCACCTTGGTACCCTGCACTCTCAGGCAATTGTCAGATACCCAGAACATTTGTTTTTAAATCTTGTTGAATGAAAGGAAAACATTAATTCTTTTTTTCCCAGCAGCTTTATTGAAGTATAATTTACATACCGTAAAATTCACTCTTTCAAAGTGTATGATGCAATGCTTTGCTGTTAGTTTATGGAATTGTAGAACCATCTTCCCCCATCCCCCGCCCCAGCGTCAAACAACTGGTATAGATTGTATCTCTGTGGGTTAGCCTTTTCCGAAAATTTCATATAGATAGGATCCTATAATATGTGATCTTTGGTAGCTGGCTTCTTTCACTTAGCCTGTTTTTAGTGAACTTACAAAGACTAATAACTTGTTTGTTTCCCCTGTAATAAAATTCTACAAAATAAAATTGGAAGAATACAGCAAGCATTTCAAATGGGATCGCTTCTTTTTTCAACGAAATTGAAGTAAATCCATTGTTTGAGCAGCAGTTGGCATGTCTGAAGCATCAGGGACATAGCAGGGGGACACGCTCATGGCTGGAAGAGCCAGCCTTCCAGTTTGAGTCTGTGGCGGCCGCTGGGTCTGCCTCCATTAGGACCGCCACCCTTGTGGTCTCCCAGGTCCAAGTAGAAAGTCATTACCAACTGCCGAGCTCTTGCTGTATGGCCGATGCCTTACCAAACCCTTCATGGCATGGGTTATCTCATTAATCCTCACAAAACTCAGGATGATTATCTACATGTTTCAGGGTAAGATAGAGATAGAGAGGTTTTACCTGAGGTTGAAATCGTTGGCCCCAGTTCACTTGGCTGGTAAATACCAGATGCCTGATTGGAAACTAGTTCTTTCAGCCCCCAGAGCCTGTTTTCTTAACCCTGATGCTGTACTGTCTCTTACTGATGAGAAGCTGAAACAGAACTAGCCAGGAGAATTGAGAGAACCCTGGTGACTGCAGCCACCCTGGGCAGGTCAGGACAGCTCTCCCGCCCTCACCTGTTCCCGAGCCACTCGACGGTGCTCTTTGCCATGGTCAACCTGTCCTGTTATTATATTCGGGTTTCCCCTCCAAAGAAGTCCACGAAATGCGACATTTTGAGAATGAGTTCTGGGTCACCTGCGTGGCACAGTAGGTTGAGCCTCTGACTCATGATTTCAGCTCTGGTCACAGTCTCAGGGTTGGGGGATCGAGCCCCAGATGGGGCTCCGTGCTCAGCACAGAGTCAGCTTAAGATTCTTTCTCTCACTCTGCCCCTCCCCCACCAAAATAAATAAATAAATCTTTAAAAAAAGAAAGAGTTCCACCTAGAAGGTTCTGTTTTCTTTTTTTAATTAATTAATTTTGTTATTGTGTTAGTCACCATAGTGTACATCATTAGTTCTTGACCTGGTGTTCCAAGATTCATTGTTTGCATGTAACACCCAGTGCTCTGTGCAATCTGTGCCCTCCTTAATACCCACCACCGGGTTTACCCATCCCCCCACCCAAAAGTTCTGTTTGCTTGAGGGTAAAAGGTAATGCTCTGGGAAATTTGTTGAGTTAGAAGAGCTTATTGCTTGGATAAAGGATGTAATGTTAAAAGGGTTTGTGTTTTTGTTCACGAGACAGTGAATTTTAAAACGTGCCAGCTTCCGCTCCTCTTTTTTGGTGACACAAGAGGTAAGAAGGGCTTATAAAGTTAATTCCAAAGAAACTGATGTTCACGTACTTCTCTTTACTTTTTGTGTGTGTGTCCCCTATTCAATGGGACTGTTCCCACAGCTAAGAAGAAATTTCCCAACTTGCCTGTCTTCTTGGAAAACTCCGCCCCATGTCCTAAAATCTTCCCAGTCAGAAGCTCTCCTTAGTGCAACAAACCCCGGGCTGTCCTGTGCTCCCCTGCAGATGTTTACAGATGAAGAGACGATGATAAAGGACACTGGTGAGTACACGGCCCAGTGTACCCTCAGGATCCCTCTGGTCACCAGTTGGGTCTGGTGTGAAATCCCATGACGGGCTTAGGGGGTCTGGTCACCTCAGTTTGTGAATGGAATTTTTTTACATTAATTTAAAATTTATTTATTTTAGAAAAAAGTAAAACCTCTCCTATTAAAAGAATAAAGACTTATCAGTATTTTCCCCACCTACAGTTAAAAAATTTGCCCAGGAACGGGTTGCTCCTCTGGTTTCAACAATGGATGAGAATTCAAAATTGGACATATCGATAATACAAGGACTGTTTCAACAAGGGGTATATACTTTATAATTCTTCCCATTTCAAACTTTCCTATAAGTACTGTCTAGCGTTAAGATATATGCATGTGACTAAATTCAGGAACTATAAGGATGGCTTAATGAACTCTTCATTTCCTAGTCAAAATTATCTGTATTCTCTTTTAAAGATTTTTATTTTTGAGAGAGAGAACATGAGCAGCGGGGAGGGGCAGAGAGAGAGGGAGAAGCAGGCTCTCCACTGAGCAGGAAGCCTGATGTGGGGCTCGATCCCAGGACCCTGAGATCCTGGAAGTCAGACTCTACCGACTGAGCCACCCAAGTGCCCCTCTGTGTTCTCTTTTAGTTTGAGATCCTAGCTCAAGATTTCTTTTAAATTGACTTAACATTTTGAGTTAGAAATACTGTGCTTTTTAAGAAAAGGGCTTGGAAGCAAGAGAGAGTGATTTCTCTACACCTATGGTCCCCAACCAGAGGCTGTTTTTGTCCCCCAAGAGACATCTGGCGGTCTCTGGAGACATTTTTGGTGGTCACAACTGGGGGTGACACTGGTATCTGGTGGGGTAGAGGTCAGGGGTGCTGCCAAGTATACAGGACCACCCCTCAACAGAGGGTTCCCCCCCTCAACAATCACCAGAATTAAGATGAGGATTTTAGTGAGACTTCACAGTAGACCCTGTATCCCACCCAAGCCCCTCTGCACATGGCAAATCTAGAAGCAGAGGTGACCTCTGAATTCCACACCAACCAGGGACACCGTAAGTCCCAGAGCCCTTGACTAGAAGCCCAGTAGACACCAGGGGTGACGATAGAGCTGCCCCAGCTGTAGGTTATCCCCATGGCGGCTGAAGGAGAACATTTTCAGAATCACTGTGCTCACTCATCATCTCTCTCTCCATAGCTGTGGAGTGACATTTCCCTTTCATTTGAATATGGGATATCTCAGGACAGGCCTCTTCGGAGCCATAGGCTAAAATTTTGTCTGTCATCCTGCTGCAAAAAGAAAATCTCCTTTTCCACCCGACCGGAATAGTTTTTGCTTCGTCCGGTTTTGAAAAGACCAGCTTTTTGATATCCTGCCTAGTCGTGATTTTTCCACCTTTATTTATTTATTTATTTATTTTTAGATTTTATTTATTCATTTGACAGACAGAGATCACAAGTAGGCAGAGAGGCAGGCGGAGAGAAAGGGGGAAGCAGGCTCCCCACTGAGCAGAGAGCCCGATGGGGGACTCGATCCCAGGACCCTGGGATCATGACCTGAGCCGAAGGCAGAGGCTCAACCCACTGAGCCACCCAGGCGCCCCTCCACCTTTTTTTAAACAGTGAAACACTTGGGAACGTGACGTCTTGTGCGGAGCCCCGGGGGCCGGGTGGCATCTGGGGGTCCCGTTTCTCGGGCCGGCTTCATCTTCATCGTTGGCAGAGCCCTGGGCTGCTCTGAGAAGCCTTAGGGTTCCGCCCGCTGAACCTCACTCTGCTGACGGGGGGGCTTCTTGCGGACGGGGTGGTCTGTAGCCCACGAGCTGCCCTGGCTTAGGGGTCACGCCAGCTGCAGCGTCCACTTGGTGGCACCTCCCACACCAGCTCTTCTCAGCCTCCCGCCGTCCCTGTGCGGCCCCCCGCTGTAGCAGTCGCCGACACACACCGTCTTTCCCACGGAGGAAAACCCAGTGACTTTCTGGGAGGAGCAGCGTGGGAGGAGCAGCGTGGCCACAGCTCTTAGGCGTCCGGATGATGGTAGCTTCAGACCGTCGCGGCGCCCCCTTCCTTCGGTGTTTCCTCGTAGAACGTCATTCCTGGATCTCACCTTCTTGGCCTTCCCCCACCTCCGCCTCTGCTGACCCCTGGCCGCCGGGACCAGACTGCAGCACGCTGTGGTTCCAGAAACGGCTGGGCAGAGTAGAAAGCAGCATTATCCTTCTATCTGGGCACAGCGTTGGGCCACGAATGACACGTACACACATGCTTTTCCTGAAATGAGGACTTTCTGAGAAAAACAACTGCGGGAGTTTCACGGTCCAGACTTAGGAGTAGCTGCTGAATACTGAGACAGTCATTGGAAAGCTTGGGGGGCATCTGGTCCTGTTCACCAGGCCCCTTCTGCCTTCTCTGTTGGGGTTTGGGGAAACACCACCAGATGTCTGCTAACCACCTAGAATGCCCCAGAAGGAGCCATCCTTCAGTTACCAGCTTGGCTGAATGAGTCAAGGCAAGGAGCCTGCCTAGAAGGGATTGTGCCCCACTGCCTTCCTCCAATTCCTTGCTGTAGGAGACACTTTCTCCTTCTTCCGTTCCATCATGGCAGTTCTAGCTTGTAACCTCTTCCTTTTCAAATAGGTACAGCTTCTGCTATATTTTTTTGTTACTTACAAGATAGTACAAAAGCCATACCAAATTAAAATAAAATACACATATAGAGTTTTATTTTATTTTTTTTAAGATTTTATTTATTTGTTTGACAGAGAAATCACAAGTAGGCAGAGGGAGAGGGGGAAGCAGGCTCCCTGCTGAGCAGAGAGCCTGATGCGGGGCTCGATCCCAGGACCCTGAGATCATGACCCGAGCCGAAGGCAGAGGCTTAACCCACTCAGCCACCCAAGTGCCCCTACATACAGAGTTTTAAAATTAGGAATTTGGGGCGCCTGGGTGGCTCAGTGGGTTAAAGTCTCTGCCTTCGGCTCGGGTCATGATCCCAGCATCCTGGGATCAAGCCCCGCATCTGGCTCTCTGCTCAGCAGGGAGCCTGCTTCCTCCTCTCTCTCTCTCTGCCTGTCTCTCTGCCTACTTGTTATCTCTGTCAAATAAATAAATAAAATCTTAAAAAATAAATAAAATTAGGAATTTATATAGTTAAAATTTAATTTTGAACTTGTTCTCACAAGAAATTTTTCCATATGGAAATTAGCTGCCTGGGTGGCTCAGTGGGTGAAGTATCTGCCTTTGGCTCAGGTCATGATCCCAAGGTCCAGAGATCAAGTCCCACATTGGGCTTCCTGTTCAGTGGGGAGTCTGCTTCTCTCTCTCCCTCTGCTGCTCCCCCTGTTTGTACTCTCTCTCTCTCTCTCTCTCTCTGTGTCAAATAAATAAATAAAATCTT
>ML110357.1:0-23162 GCA_003697995.1 Taxidea taxus jeffersonii | reverse complement strand
AAAAAAAGAAATTAGCTTTCTTAACTGTTTCCTTGTTTTTCCTTTCAGTTGATGGGTATTGAAATTGAAACAAAATATGGAGGAACAGGAGCTTCTTTTTTTTCCTCTATCCTAGCAATAGAGGAATTAGCCAAGGTTGATGCATCTGTGGCCTTGGTATGTGACATCCAGAACACAGTAATTAACAATCTGATTAGAAAATATGGAACAGAAGAACAAAAGGCTACCTATTTGACCAAGCTTGCGACAGAAAAAGTGAGTCCATAGGAGTTGTTTAAGTGAATCTGATCTCTTCTAAACTTAGGATATCTCCAGCTGCAATGTTGACAGCATGGTACCATTCAATAATTAAGCAATGTTCGGTACATTAATGCTACTAGGAAAATATACTCTGCCTCTTATTTCTGCTTGGAATAATCAGCAAACAAAAAAATCTTTTTTGGGGGGGGCCCAGTTATATTTCCTTCATTCTTCAGTTGGTGGTTTCGTTTACAGTGAGATGTCTAGAAAACTGCAATTACTAGAACGAATTTAATTAAATTTAACATTGAATCTGTGCCCTTACATCTTTAAATCTGTCTTAGACAAGTAGTAGGGTATGTATTAGAAAATAACACCTTGGAAATACAATTATGATTTTGATAAGTACAGGCTTTTAAAAGTGGCTAAAGCTTTAAATGACACGTGTTTATTTTACTAAAGTATTTGTTACACACAGTACAAACACAGTTATTAACTTGGAATTTTTTCTGCTTGCATATGTAGGTTGGAAGTATCTGCCTTTCGGAGGCTGGAGCAGGTAGTGATTTATTTGCTTTGAAGACCAGAGCTGATAAACAGGGAAACTATTACATCATCAATGGGTCAAAGATGTGGATCAGCAATTCAGAATATGCAGGGATCTTCCTGGTGATGGCAAACGTAAACCCTGACCTTGTAAGTGGGGAAACAGGAATTCTCCCCCACCCCAGCCTCTTCTCTCCATAGCTCTTTCCTGCCTGCATTTCCTTTTTACAGCTTTGTCTTAAAGTCCTCATTCTCCTCAGTACTGAAAAGTTAGATAACTGATATCTTTTCAGCCTCTTATTTACTATTCTCCCCAAATATATACAGTCGATGTGATTAGTCACTACACAGGAGTCTGTTTATTAATTGCCACTAAATATGTTATATCAGAAGCTAACCTTTCATTTTGTAGGATTTCACATTTTCTATGTAAGGGTGAATTTAAGTACCTACTTACTACATTCATTTTTAAGAAGATTTGGTTTAGTTGGAAAATATTATATGACAAAAAGGTAAGTACATTTGATTGTCCTTTCTCTGACATAATATTTAATTGAATTAAATTTTGAAACTTTAACATACTTAACAAATGAAGTTTAAAACATGGAATGCTCGTGATCACATGATACTGTAGTGTATCTTAATAATTTTAACAGCCATGGGGCGCCTGGGTGGCTCAGTGGGTTAAGCCTCTGCCTTGGGCTCAGGTCATGATCTCAGGGTCCTGGGATCGAGCCCCACCTCGGGCTCTCTGTTTGGCGGGTAGCCTGCTTCCCTTCCTCTCTCTGCCTGCCTTTCTGCCTACTTGTGATCTCTGTCAAATAAATAAATAAAATCTTTAAAAAATAATAATTTTAACAGCCATAATACTTTCTGGAAAAGTAAAAGAAATTGTAGACTTCTTAATTGCGAATCTAGTGTTTTCCAAGTTTCCTAATGCACATGTTGCAGCTCTTATCCCATTAATATTAATGCCAAAGTTCAGTTTTAGTTTTCTGTTAACTTACAACTCTTGGAAACAAGGGATCTTATGAGTTCAAGTGTGGCAATAGCATTTTTTAAAATTAGCATTTTGAATCTTCTTTTTAGGGGTATAAAGGAATTACCTGCTTCTTAGTAGATCGCGACACTGAAGGCCTTCACATAGGGAAAGCAGAAAACAAAATGGGGATTAGAGCTTCTTCCACCTGCCCATTAACATTTGAAAACGTCAAGGTGGGTATCTTAGAATTTCCAGCAGAAGACTGACATGAAATAAGCTATGCATGGAGCTGTAGATGCGCGAGAAAAGGGTCACCTTATTGAGCACCCATAGGGCAACGTTCTTAGGTGAGCTCTAGACTAAATGCACTTTTCACGAGAGTTTAGGCAAAGAGTGGAAACTTCTCTGCCTAGCAGCTGGTCCCAGAGCCAATGCTGAGGATTAATCCCATTTATACTTTTTAATTTACATGCTTGTGAACCATTTATACTTTATAAACTTGATAAGGACTTCAAAGAGGGACGTGTGGTGTGGTTATACCAAAGGCCACAAGGTGGAGATGTTGCTCAATGAGCCTGAGAAACGGTGAGGCAGCGCCCCACAGATTAGAGGGGAATCTCTTAAAAGTGAGGAAGAGAAATAAGATGAAATCAGAGAGGGAGACAAACTATCAGAGACTCTTGGGGCACCTGGGTGGCTCAGTGGGTTAAGCGTCGGCCTTTGACTCAGGTCATGATCCCAAGGTCCTGGGATCCAGCCCCGCTGATCCCAGTGGGGATAGGGCTCCCTGCTCAGTGGGAAGCCTGCTTCCCCCTCTCCCATTCCCCCTGCTTGTGTCCCCCCTCTCACTCTCTCTCTCTCTCTGTCAAATAAAATCTTAAAAAAAAAAATCAGAGACTCAACTCTAGGGAACAAACTGAGGGCTGCTGGGGGTGGGGGTGAGGGGTAAGGAGATGGGGTGACTGGAGAATGGGCATGAAGGAGGGCACGTGATAGAATGAGCACTGGGTGTTACATGCAACTGATGAATCACTGACCTCTATCTCTGAAACTGATAATGCAGTATATGTTAATTACATTGAATTTTTTTGCAAAAAAAGTGAGAAAGAGAAGATTGCTAGAATGGTTATGCTTTAGAACTTGACATGGGTGGAACAGGTTGTGACAGGCTTTTTATCACTCATATTACAACCTGATCCTTTGGCTCCTGAGTGAGCGCGTGTGCGCGCACGGGCTGACTTTGCAGATAGATGGTCCAGCCTCACTAATTGCCCCAGACTGGCTTCCTTCCTGCCTGCCCCTTCTTTCTCTGTTCTGCCCACTCCCTCTCCTGAGGTTATAAAGCTAAATGGATTGTTTTATTGTTCCCAGTCTACATTTTTTTAAATTACAAATAAACATTTTAATCTGTTTCTTCTCTCCTTCCGCCCCTCCCTTGTATGCTTGTGCGTGTGTGTGCTCACCTCAGGTGATTTTTGCAGGGATGATATTTGCAACAGAAGAAAGGTTGGATACCCTTGATTTAGCCAAGTACTTACATGATCTGTGTAGTTCCCAGTATGTTCCATCTCACTATAGCATACAGGTAGGAGTTGGGGAAAGTGATTATTCATCTGTTATTGATGGATTGTATGAGATCCCTTTTCTAGATCCATTCATTTGTTCAACACATGCCTTTGCTGGGAGCTCGCAGAAGCAACAGCAAACAGCACTGACGTGAGTCCTGTCCTCTCCCAGAGCTTTGTGGGAAGCCGAGGAGGAGACAGAGACTAGGGGTAGCCTTGGAGTTCACGAAGTCCTGGGCTAGAGTCCTGTCACACAAATTGGGAATGTTGTGTATATAAACCTGTGTAATCAAAACGAATTATGTAAAACTAAGTGTAGAAATAACTACGTTTTTCCTTTCAGGTTCCAGAAACCAATATCCTGGGACAAATTGGACAGGCCTATAAGTATGCCATAGGGAGTCTTAATGAAGGCAGAATAGGAATTGCTGCACAGGTTAGTCACATTTTAGCCAAATTGCTTGACACTTCCACCGTGTGGGTCAATTAAAATGTAGAAAGAAAGTGCAAAGGAAGGAAGGGAGGGAAACTGGTGAGTGTTGGAAGCTCGTAGACACAAGATGGCGCCCTTCCCTTCCGTGAGGTGAAGGAATGGCTTCTGGCCGATTTCGTTCAGATCCCGCTTGGGTCAATTATGTAATGTCCTGAGAACCAAACAATGGCTTAGTGGTGGCGCTTTTTCTGCTTTGAGAATGTTAAGTATTATCCAATACCTGGATCGATAACTTCTCAAATATATTGTAAATTAAATGGGCCTTTAAAAAAATCACCTTTTCAGTTTTTGAAGTTCATTCTAGAAGAAAAATTTTTTAATTAAAAATACCTGATATTCTGTGTATTGAGGGTCTGTAATCTGTAAAGAATGAAAGATTTGCTGCTTAGCATTTTGCCTGTGAAAATCAGGCAATCTCGGGTGTGTGGTGCTTGAAATAAAATAGCCATAATTGAGCAGATACATACCGTGAGAACTACTCCATTTCTTTATTTGCTCTTTATAATGCACATTACATTGTTCTATGAAGTGAGATCTGTTGCTTTCTTGATTAACACAATTAATAGCATCTGGTTTTATTATAAATGCCATTTGGGGGGCTCCTGGCTGGCTCAGTCAGCGGAGCATGTGATTCTTGATCTTGGAGTTACGAGTTCAAGCCCCACATTAAATGTAGAGGTTACTTAAAAATAAAATCTTCTTTTTTAAAAATGTCATTTTGTAGAATATATTTGTTTCTTTTTAATCAACGAATATCCCAAATTCAAAAACTAACAGCATTTAGATTGTAAAGCCATTGGTATAGTTAGATGTTGTAGTATCCGTGTAGGTGTTTTTTTTCTGCTGCTGTTAATTTGCTAACAAAACATCCTTAGATCAAAACTTAACCCATGTTTCTCACAAAGCTAGATAATGAGAGAAATGGCTTATCTCTTCTTTTTAATGTTTTCTTGTGATTCAGTTTCATCAGATACAATGTTAAAAACTGTAGGACTGGATCTCCTTGTTCTCAGACTTATAGATAATATAGATGTTCCAGCAGCAAAATACACAGCCTGGGCTTTCATCTAATTACTCCAAGTTATCTTACAACCTAATTAAAAGTTAAGGTCAGGTAGTTACCATTTCTTGGTTAACACTGTGGATCCCTTTTAGAGAAAGAGTCACAAATAACAGCGAACTGAAGGTATCTGTCCTCAAAACTGCAGCCAAAGACTATTTGGTTTTTCATTATTGATAGTGAAAACGTCTTACAGAGATGGAGAAGAGATGACTGACAACTGGTCATTTTTAGGATATTATCCGCACGCCATAAACGTCAGTCCTGAGTTTGGTGACCTCATCTTATCTCAGCCCCAAGTGCAGTGGGTTGGCGCCTCACCGAAGTTTGGGGTTTGTAGGGGATGACATCCTTTAATCATTTTTAGCTTGATATTCTGTTCTCCAGGAAATTCAAAACAAAAGGCTAAAGGAAAATGTGAATGAACACTAATGAAATATTGATAAGTTTGTGGGCATTTCCCCCAGAGCTTTCACTACTGATTTTTTTTTTTTTATTCTTTTTCTAAAACCCATATAGTTTGACATCATGGGGGATAGTGACTTCATGGCCACCTAGTGTTGGAAGGGAGAAACCTTTTCTGAGCTTGAATCGTTCAGTAGGTTGGTTAGCAATGAGACCGTTGAGCTGAGCTTGCCAGCAGGGCCTGACTGGTTCCCATGCATAAGTCCCCGTCTTTACCAGGTGCTCTCAGTGTAACCCTGCAGGAAACCATAAAGGTCTGAAAACGCTGACGCCTCGGCCACTCACGCCCTCCACTCCAAGCATTCAGTCCTGAGACCTCACGTTGCTTTTTTTTTATCAAGTTCCCACAGATGAACGTAATGTGCAGCCAGGGTTGGGAAACACTGTTCTTTTATGTTCTAGTGCCCTTTCCCTGAAGCTTTTATTAATCCTGATAGTATGCAACACGGACAGGAAGATAGAAGGTTAGGAAGTAACCTTCCACATTGGCCTTCTAGAAAGACTAGAGGGAGCTACTCTGTAGTCTTCAAGGCCAGTTGAGAGCAGCATTTCCAGGGCTTGCTTTATGCCTAGAGAAGCAGAGCTTAAATGAAGAGCTCCCTTAGAAGTAACCTGGTGGTAGGAGCACAGACAAGCCAGAGACTCACCTCTGCTAGAATTAAATAGACCCCTATTTATATGAAACCACTCGAATGATTTCTCGAATCTTCTCCCAGTCCCTGGAAGTTAAGTTCTGCAAATGCAGCGGTGAAGGTACCACTTCGTGCCTCCAGTTCTTCCTCTGCCCCCAGTGACTCAGTTTGCCTGTAAAAGGAGCGTATATCCTAAATAATTAAAAGCATACACTTAATAACAAAATAAGAAACCCTGCTCTTTTTTTTTTTTTTGAACAGATGCTGGGACTGGCTCAAGGATGCTTTGACTACACTATTCCCTACATGAAAGAAAGGATGCAGTTTGGCAAAAGGATATTTGATTTTCAGGTACGTGATCGTTAGCCTCTCCGTCCTGAGCGTCCTCTCTCTCGAGGTTTCTGTTAATGAAGAGCTGTGTCATAAAGCCATGGAGGGCATCCCCTCGGGGCGATCTTAATGGGAGAGGTGGAGAGGAGGAAGGAATAGGTCTCAGAGCGCATACCTGTGAATGCCTTGACCTTCTCCAAGGGCAGGACAGCAGTCCTTGAGGCCCACCTGTGGCATGACTCTCCATTTCTGGGTGAGCACTTTACAGTTGTCTCCGCACTGCTTCCCAAGTTCTAGGGCCTGGGGTCTGCAGTCAGGCACCCAGGGCTCAGATCCCAGCTCTCTCTTGCCCGCTGTAGGCCGTGGGCAAGTTCCCTCACCCTCTCGGCCCCAACTGCCGCATCTCTAAACTAAAGGTAATGCTAGGCTGACTTGGCCTCAGAGAGGTGTGTGGAGTGTGGAGCACGTTGCCTGAGTGGGACGAGTGCTCAGTACACGGGAACACTTGTTAGGAACCCTCTGGGCGGGAGCCACACAATAATCCTCTAAAGACTACACTTTGACACTTCCTTCTAGTTTGCTGCGGTGAGTGCAAATGAGAAGTTCTCAGCCGGGTGCGTTGAAAGAAGCCGGCCTGGTCTAATGACGTGGCTTCCCGGAGCTCCCCAGATAAGGGGACTGGAGGGGCCATGACATCTGCCAGACCATGGGGAGGCCTTGCCAGGTTAGGGAAGGCCCGGAACGGCAGCTTACTGCCTTACTCAAGCGCTTTACCTAAAAATCCAGAGTAGCTGTTTCACATGTTCGTGAAACCTGCCTGTAGGCAGCTCTAGACTCCAAGTCCCATTTCTGACTACATTTCCGGCTCTGTTGCGCTGCATCGTCTTCAGGTGCTGTGGTAAGCACTTGGCCTTACACAAGCACGCACAATTGCACGTGTGTAGAGATTCTAGGCACAGTGTGAGCGTACGCGGTCAGTTCAAGGCCTGGAAAGACAGCGTGGCAGGCCTGGCCAGGGCCCCCCGTAGCCCGTGCTGCCGTTGCATCTTAGCCACGGGAAACGGAAGCCCCTGGAGATTGAGTTCCCAAGGACATAGGGCTAGTCAGGTGTCAAAGCACAGGTGTTTCATCTTGGCTTCTGGTCCTGTTTTCATTTAGTTATGCTAGGGCACTTTCTCAGAGCCAGCTGCCACAGAGATTGCAAGGAAAGGAACAGAATATGAGGACAGTTTGTGGGAAGCTTTAGAGCTCCTTTGTACAGAGGAAACAATGTTTCTGTGTCTGTGGAGTTGGCGAGGGAGGGCTACAGCGTCAGGGGAACCGATAGGTATATAATAATGATATATATATATATATATATATATATATATATAATCATGATACTTCTAAAGATGCCGGGTATGGGTAATTAAAAGAAAACTGTGAAGCTTAATTTTGATCATAAAACGGGTTTAAATTAATTATTAAATATAACAGTCAAATTGTTAAACCTAATTCTGTGATTATTTTTGAAATCTTGACAGTTATACAGAATTACATGAACTTTGAACGTTTTCTAGATCCGTTGCCTTGTAGATTGCAGATTTTTAAGTATTTCTACAAAAAGGAAAGCGAATTCCATTTCGGGGGTATATTTTCATCCTGTCAGTGCTCCATTTCCAGGCAGGACTTTGAGGATAAGCTATTTTTTCAGGAACCATAATTCTCTATCTTGGGCCCGGATTTCCAGGGGCTCCAACACCAAGTGGCCCACGTTGCCACCCAGCTGGAAGCTGCGAGGCTGCTGACATACAACACTGCTAGGCTTTTAGAAGCCGGAAAGCCGTTCATAAAAGAAGCATCGATGGCCAAATACTATGCATCAGAGGTACAACAAACAACCGAAATCCGTGATTCAGCCTTCTTCCCCACCCCCCTCCTCCACTATGTATGTATGGACCTCTTCACTCAGTATTGATGGAGCATTTGTTTTTCAAGTAAAATAGCATAGACTTTGCAGTTCCTGCAACAGAAAAGTGCAACAAAATCGCAAGCCTTCCGTAGAGAAGTGCTTTAATTTTCCAAGGTCTCGGTGTTTTCACGGGCTCTTCAGTGGAAACCGAGTCACGCAGTTCGGGTAGCACACGCATCACGAGCCCCTCCGTGAGCCTCATCTGAATGTGGCATCCCACCCCTGGTCTCTCTGGTTGGGGCAAGGTGAATACCAGGGGAGATCACGCGAAGTAAAAACACCAAGAAGAGATAGTTCACGTTTTGAGTGAGTGCTTTCTGTTGATGCCTCACGTATTCTCCGTTTAACCTGGTAGATGTTGGCTGGAGAACTTGCCAGATCACTGAGTGCTACGTCCCAACCTCTGTAGTTTGTCTTCGTCACTCCGTAGCTTGGAGTAGTTCCTTAACCTCTCGGTCCCCGGATTTCATCACCCACCTCTACCTCCCTTCTGAGGTCCAGACTAATAGATCCGGTGTCCACTGGACCTGCCCACCCGGTTGTACCGGTCAGAGGCCTGAGCCGCCTTGATACCCTCTTCCGCCTCATCCCCTCCTCAAATCCCATCATCAGCTGCAGAGGATTCTGCCCCAAGTATTTCTTGCAGTTACATGTTTCTCTGCCTTTCCACTGCCCCCTGTTGTCCAAGCCATGGCATTTCTTGACCAGAGGACCCCACTCAGCTTCCGACTGTTCCATTGGGCCCTCTTGCTTCTTCGTCTAATTCAGTCTTCCCTTTTCAGAATGTCCAGGAGCCCGTGTCACTCCAGCCTAACTTTCGTGGCCTCTCACAGCAAATGGAACAATATTTGTATTCAATTCCTGCTGCTTTTATCAAATTGACCAAAAATTTAGTGGCCTAAAGCAATACAATTGTATTAATCTCATGGCTCTGGAGTTCCGAAGTCTGAGTTATCACTGGGATAGAATTAAAGTGTCAGCAGAGCTGCCTTTTGGAGGCTCTGGGGAGAATCCATTTCCTCACTCTTCCCACTTCTAGAGGCTGCTTGAATTATCCCACTCACAGCGCCGTCCCCCACCTTCAAGGCCCTCGGGGTAGCATGTTCAAATCTGGCTTTGGCTCTGGCTCTCCTGCCTCTCTATTTCCCTTAAGAGGACCCTTGTGATGCCGTTGAGCACACCCAAGCTATCCGGGACCATCTCCCATCTCAAAGCCCTCAACTTACCACAACTGTGGGCCCCCATGGCCATGTAAGGTAACAAACACTACAGTTTCTGGGGATTAGTATGTAGACATCTTTGGGATCCATTACGGTCTTCAGCCTGCCTGCCATCATGAGGCCCGCCTGCCTGCCTCTCCATTGTCTTCACAGTTTGCCCTGACCCCAGCGCACTGCCCCCTCAGGTCCCTGAGGTTGATAAACCCATTTTCCCCTTGAAGCCCTCCCACATGTTCCTCAACTTGAAATGTCCCCTAACTTGTCCTTTGGGGCTCAAGAAAGCTGTTATTTCCTCACACGTTCCCCCCACCCCTAAATCACATCAGCTTTCCTAACCGGCTCTTCTGTTACCCCGTAGAGTTTACCTGTTTCTGTAATTGTAGCCAAACAGGGCAGTGACCGGCCACCCCCCCACACACTGTGGATTACCCAGCGGCTGGCAGAGTGTGTGATCGAAAGAAGGCCCTTGATGAATATTTGCTGAGTAAACCATGCCTGTTGGCAGCATGTGATCGTGTCTGATCAATACCCTAATTTTCTTAAGAAAATGGGAATTTTGCAAGTTAATAGGGCAGTTTGCATTAGTGGTATAGGGAAGGAGACTGAAGAGACAGTGCTGTCTCCTAAGGTCACTTCAGTCCTTCTACTTGCCGGTAGCAGTGGACCCGTGTCACTAGAATATTCTGCAGGAGTGTTTATGGTGCATCGTTTTGTGGTTTCAGCAGGTCTTCTGCTGCTTGGTTTTGGCAGGTGGCAGGCCTCACAACCAGTAAGTGTATCGAGTGGATGGGAGGAGTCGGCTACACCAAAGATTACCCTGTGGAAAAATACTTCCGAGATGCGAAAGTCGGTAAATAGATTTTTTATGTTTTATTTAGTTTTCTTTTATTCACCTCTGTGGCTGTTGCGGCTGCTGTCTGTGTTTGATTTTCTGCTACTGAAATCTTGGGCAAAGACAGTGTAGTCTCTCCCATGTTGTATTTACGGGCTCTCTTCTTCTCTGTGGCTGGGCCCCCCCCCTTCCTTTAAGAAAAAGATGGATGTATATTTTTTAAAACCTCAAATTGCCTTTTTAAATGGCTTCACAGGCCTTTTAGTAAAAGTGCAACAAAATCAGCTGCTGTAATTTTTCTTTTCCTAAACACGTTAATTCATTTGATGCATTGAATGCCTATCTTTGAAGCGAAGTTCTGATTCCAGAAGCTTCATGCCTGATCAAGCCTGAGTGTTGTGATGCTCCACTACTGGGTGGGGAGACCAGAATGAGGGTTTTTCAAAGCTGCCTGTTCCTGAGGGATGGTCCAGGCTTATGCACGGATAGCTGAGGAACAGCTTCCATATTTCCTACTGATTCTGGAATCAGAATCCAATTTCCAAATGAATATTATCATCTCGTAGGCAGAATGACTTTGTCATACAGTACCATATTCAGGGGCACAGAGTGTCACTGGAGACAGTTTTGGTGTTGTTGTTTTTTTTTTTAAGATTTATTTATTTCATTTTTGTGAAAGAGAGAGAGAGAGAAAGAGAACGAGCCGGGGAAGGGCAGAGGGAGAAGCAGATTCCCTGCTGAGCAGGGAGCCTGACATGGGACTCGATCCCAGGACCCTGAGATCAGGACCTGAGCCAAAAGCAGACGTTTAACTGAGCCACCCAGGCTTCCCAACTGGGGACTGTTCTATAGCAACCACAAAGGTGACACGTGAGAGCGATTTCTTGTACAGACGTGTGGCCGTGGGTACATTCCTAATTGCTCCTTTTACTCCATTTTGTTTAAGGCACAATATATGAAGGAACTTCAAATATCCAGCTGAACACCATCGCAAAGCACATCGGCGCAGAATACTGACATCCGAGGGAATGGGGCCTCTCCCCCTGGTCGCTGATAGAACATTCTAAGCTATCGTACCTTGTTGGGGAAGTAAACCTGCACTGCATCGAAGCATTCTGTTTAGGCCCTTAGTCATGATGCTTGGGGTAGACCTTTGCCGTCTGATCTGTTGTTCTGGGCTGCATCAGAGGCACAGGAAATCATTTTTTGAATTTGGGAAGAAGTGCATCCGGATTTTTCCAGAACTGTTTTTAGAGTTGTGTACATATTAATCATTCCAGCTTTGGGGCAGGCAGACGTTTCACTCTGCCAGCATTTGGAAAAATACATTTGAAGTATTACTTACAGACATGGCTCTTTTATATTCCTGTTAAATTTTTATTTTTTAGAATCAGTCGATAAAGATTTTTTCAGTTTTCACAATTGGCAATTCTATAGGTCAATTCTAAGTTTCTAGCAACTGAAAATGTATTTCGAAAAATCTTTAAAAAAGTTTAAGTTAAAAAAAGAAAAATCTGAAAGTTCTAGTTCTGAATGTCTAGAAGTGGGTGGAAAACAAGTATATGGTTCTACAGGTCATATGACTGCAGACATTATTTTAAGAAAGTAAAGCAATATAATTTGTTATTGTAATTGACCCGCATAAAGGATGCATTTCATGATGATTTCAGCAGATCATTTTAAAAACAAGTCTCTCGGGGTACCTGGCTAGCTCAGTTGGTATAGCAGCACGTGACTCATGATCTCAGGGTTGTGAGTTCAAGCCCTGTGTTGAGCATGGAGCCCAGTTTAAAAAAAAAAAAAAAGTCCCAAACAAGTCTATTAGTTTTCAAGCATAAAGTTAAAATAGTTTGGTATTGGTATTATAATCAGAACATATTCAATATTATAATATTCATTTTTATTGTGCATTACTTTTCATTTCTTTCTATATTTGAACTGAATAGTGTTTCCTCAAACTTAATTATTGGGCCTGATCATGAATAGTAATGCAGAAATTATGTTCTGGTTCAGTGATGCTCAAGAGGAAGAAACCTTGTTCCTATAAAGAAGTATATTAAAATCTTACAAGGAATGAAAGAAGGGGCCTATAGAGTTTGAAAAAACATATTCAGTGATGTAAAAAATAATATAAAATAATTTTATATCTGGGAAGGCAAAAATCTGTTGTTTCACAATACAGATTATAGAAAGGCAAAGTTCAACAAAATACTATACTGGTGATACCATTTCTTCAGTACTGGGGATTCTCAATCAGGAGAAGAGGACCCTGTCCCCCTTCTACCCAGGGTGCATATCCTAAGTCCCCTCAGGGAGGTGGGCATTAGAGTGGTTAGAGTTTTGTGTTTTCTGAAAAGGTGACATGGGTTAGAGATGTTGAAAATGTTTCAAGCCTCATAATCACTGCTGTTCAGTGGGAAGCATTTTAGTACATAAATGAGAGTATCATGTTTATTAAGAAAACTGGACATTTTTAAAGTAATTTTGCTTGGCACAATCATGTTTCTTGAATTGGCTTAATTTCTATAATGCAGATCACATTTAAATATTCAGAATTGATAAATACAATAGAGAGAGGATTACTTTAAAATATCAGGAAGAAATAAAGACAAATTTAGACCTTGGATCAAAAGAGATAAAGTCTACTTGACTTTCAAATAGGGAGAGGATAGAAACTAATTCATTCAATCTTTCCAAACAAAAAGACCTTATTGTGGTCTGATAAGGAAAGTAAGGGGATAGATGAAATGCCCTAAAACAGGACATCTTTAATTTCTATGATTATATTAAAAAGAGAGGACTTTACATATAATGCTATAGAAGCCAACATTAGGAGGAAAAAATCCCGACGGGCCCCTGTGCAGTCATAAATGTGAGAAACTACAAGACACCTCGTGTTCAAGTTAGCAGTGTTGGAGAAACTCCTGTGTAGATCCAGACCTTGAATTTGTTTCTTGTCCTGATAAAAAATGATGTGTATATATTGTGCATGTTCACAAAATCCAGTTGAAAATTAATTGGACATTATGCTAACGTATCTCCCTTCTTTTATTAAAGAATCATCGTGTTATTTTACCTTCTACCAAAGAGGATGTTGTGGGGTTTCCCTGCAGTTCTTCCCTTATGCAGGGCTTGAACTCACATCAAGACCTGAGCTGAGATCAAGAGCTGGACCCTTGGGGTGCCTGGGTGTCTCAGTCGGTTGGGCATCTGACTTTTGATTTCGACTGGGGTCATGGTCTCAGGGTCACGAGACCAGGCCCGTGGCAGCCTCAGCTCTCAGCGGGGAGTCTGCTCGAGATTCTCTCCCTCTGCCCTTCCCCCTGCTCTCTCTCTCTCTCTCAAATAAATAAATCTTTAAAAAAAAAAAAAGTTGGATGTTACCCAGCTGAGCTACCCAAGCACCCCAACCTTTATATCTATTCTTAATAACCATGACTTTGGGGTCTGTAAACTCTCTGTCCCGAGTTAGTATCCCGTGGAGGATGGGTGTGTTGAACTCCTGAAGGCTCTCGCTTTTCTTTGTTAATTTGAGGGTTGGGCCTCCGTGGTTCTTGGTGAGCCCAAAGACCAGGGAACCGCTTGGGCTGTATTTGTGTGGGGGAAGCTGGACTCCCCCCAACGGCCAAGTCAGTATTGTTAGAGATTTACTTATTTTACAACGTGAAAATGAGTCAAAGGCTTCAGAGTCAGGGAAAGTTAAGCCTAGAAAGACCTTAGAGAACGACCCAGCCAACTCGCTCGTTTTGAGCGGGAAGGATTCGTAGCCCAGGATGTTCGCCCTCTGTTCAACAGATTTTGGATTTCAGTCTCGTTATACTTCAGTATTCTTGGTGATTTATTTTAGGTTTAACTGATAGAGAGTTAACATTTCGAAAATATTGCCATTAATCGCTGTCTTTATTTATATATATATTAATCACCTGCCAAAGACACCAGCTCTCATAGGTTAAAGTTGGCGTGTCCGAGGTGAAGATTATTGGGTGTGATTTGGTTTTATGAGCATGACGTATGTTCGTAAGGGCCCTCGCCGTATCCTTGCTCACGTACTTTCGCTGATCTTTCATAAATTGAAAGTTTCATTTTCATGATATGTATCAAGCAGGCTATTCAGTGTTACAAAATCAGAATTCTGTGGAGAATAAAAAAAAATACAGCACTCATTAACTGGAGGTTTTTGCTGCTCTGACGAAGCAAAACTGTCTGTTCAGCATTCGGATGAAGTAACAAAATAAGGTCGTCTTCCTGCAAAATACAGAACACCTTTGTTTCCCAAGCTGAGATCTTGCCTCTTGTGTAAGCCAGTTTCGTTTGTTTTCTTGATGTCGGTCAAGTTTAATTTCTGAAGCTAGAGAAAAGTTTACTGGAGGACCCTTTTGTTTATTTACTTATTTTTGCTGAAGCAGCTCTCCAGCAGAGAGGTCCCGTCTTCTGAGCACGTCTTCACGGTATAGGTTGTAGCTAGCTGACGTTTATGCCTGTGCTTTCTGGTGCTTTCTGGTGCTTCTTTTGGAAACTTTGTATTGTTGTGCCTGGTACTCAGTGATATGCTGTAGCCTCACGCCATCGGAGGCTTCAGCTTGTCTCTTCCCCGTTATTTCCTACATTCGTTTAGAAATCTAGATGTCAGTCCCTTTCTTCCTTTGTCACTTGAGGGCACGTGCCAAGCACTCATGGCCTCCGAGGGTCTCCAGTGTCACACAGAGCTGAGAAAGACTGGATACTTAGCGGAACGTGTGTTCATCCCTGGGGTCGTCTTTCCATTCTCATTAGTGTGTCCTCACACAGAGATTGAATAGGAAAGGAAAGGACCAAGGTCAGCCCACGCAAAAGTATTTCTTCAGTTCCTTTAGGAGGATGACACTGATTGCCAGCAGCCCTTGGGCTCTCATCAGCCGTTGCTCTACACTCTTGGCACGTGCAGTAGGCTTTCCTGTTAGCCCATTTGGCAGGCCAGGAGACTGAGGTGCGGGAAGCTTAAGTAGGCTGCTGGCTGGCCCATGACAGGTGATGCAGCCTTGGGCAGCCTGGCCGATGAGGGTCTTTTCCAACGGAGAAGCTAGCTGGGAAGAGGGGTGCAAGACGAGTCAGCGGGGGTGGTGGGAGCCCACGTGTCCTGGGAGAGAGGCTGGGGAGTGGGACGGGCAGGGCGATGGAAAGATGCAGCTGGAAGGAGGACAAAGCGCCGAAAAGGGCACCAAAGCAATGCCAGATGTCCTCCCCTCCAGAGCGACCGGAAGTTACCCTGAGGAGGGAGGAGTGACGGAGCGGGACAAGAAGCTGAGTGGGCGGGCGGGATGGCGCTGCCATTTGTACGGAGAGCCACCGCGGCGCAACAGAGTGACCGGACACAACTTAGTGGTAAGTGGGAAACAAAATAAGGTAGGCCAGCGTGCCGGGGCTTATGGCTATGGCTGGGTTCAGCTCACCTATGAGAAATGAAAGATGTCAAAATGGGACCAAAGGAAAATGTAAATCCCAGCTGCACGCAGTTAGAAACACCAAAACGCAGCAGCGCTGGAGAGTTGGAAGGAAGGACGGGGCAGAGGCGGGACTGGCCTCGAGGAGGAGCAGCACCGAATTAAGGGCACAGGTGGCTGTTAAGGGCAGCCGTAAGCCAGCCCAGCAGCAGATCTCACCAAGAAGGCACCGTAGTCATGAACTTTATGTCTCTAACAACATAACTGGGAACTATATAGAGCAAAACAAATGAAAAACATTGACAAAGCCATCATCGGGGGTGTGGACTCGGGAGTCAGCAAACCTGGTAGAAGGTCAGCAGGGGTCCAGAGGGCGGGGATGGCGGGATTAACAGGTTTGAGGTCCGAGGGGAGAACGTTCTTTTCAAATGTAAATGAACGACCCGGTCGGATTTTGCCGCAAAGGACATTTCTACGGATTCCAAAAAAAATTACAAAATTTTATAGGCAACACCCACCGTACCCAGTGAGGAGTGAATACATGGCAAAAAGGTAGACTACAAAAGAGCTTAACCGTAACTTTTTTTTTTTTTTAAGTTTTTTTTTTTGGCAGACAGATCACAAGTAGGCAGAGGCAGGCAGAGAGAGGAGGAAGCAGGCTCCCTGCTGAGCAGAGAGCCGATGCCATGGTGGGGCTGGATCCCAGGACCCCAGGACCATGACCGGAGCCGAAGGCAGAGGCATTAACCCACTAAGCCACCCAGGCACCCCTTAACTGTAACTTTAAATAACTTTGGTTAATTCAATATAGAGAAATAGAGATGACAGATTGCAGACAGTGGGAAGCCCTGCTGTCTTGGTCCTCACTCGTGGGAGGACAGACAAGAAGGAATGTCACGGACTTTAGAGCAGCAGGGTTGATAGTAGCAAAAAGTTAAGAGATGCTTAAGAGAATAAGTAAATGATGGAACTATAGAGTCTACATCCCATGTGGCAGTTTAAAAGAATGAGATCCATGTACTGAGTTAAAATCTTCACCAAATGTATCGTTAAAAAAACTAACATCAAATATTTGTGCTCAGCAGTACAGATCTATTTCTGTAAAGCCAAGTGCACATAGAAATTTTTATCATAAACTCAGAAAGTGAATGGCCACATCGATCACTGCATTGAGGGCCTCTAGGGCCAGTGCTAGGGGTCAAGCAGCACAGCCCTTGAGGTCATTGGGGTCACCTCTACTGCTGGAATTTTTACAATACGGGTATAATAGTACTTGCATAATTGTCATTAAATAAATATAAGCATATTATTTATAGTAATTAACAGCATTAAATAAATATAAGCGTATTTCAGTGTGTCATTGAAAATAAAATGAAACCTACCTGTGCGGTTGCTGAAATTTTTCCCTTGTGTACATCGTTCGACATTTTACTTATTTTTCTGCTTTTCTCAACTAGCCACAGCCAAGTAGGCCGCTCCTTCCCGCCGTGCAGGACACTGGGCTGATGGACAGAGGACCAAAAGGGGTCTGAAACCCAGTCCCTTGAAGGGCTGGCCTCCATGGCAAATCACACAGGCCCGTGTGGACAGCTGTCCTGCACGGGCCTTGTGTGTGTTGCTCCACTGAGCAGGACTTTCTGGGAGGGCTTCTGGCATTCAGGTACAGACCGGGCCATCGACACTGGCCTAGGGATTAGCATCTGGTCTTTTTGTCGTAATTTGATTTTACGGGATTTGACCCGAGATCTCCAAACATAGTAGTTAAAACCTGCAAATGAGAAGAATTTTTTCCATGTGACATCGTGTATCCATCCTTACGTAACACCCTCAGCTTTGCCTCTTGCCCACAAAATATTGACTGTCTGGCCCTTAGAAGAGTTTGCCAGGCCCTGATTAAGTCATTGCCTCTTAAATCAGATTCTGAGAACGTCAGTTTGTTTGAAAAACACCAAAAAAAGATAATAAAGCAAGACATGTGAGTCCCCCAAGGAACTTGGGTCATTCACTCCATTTCGTTTGTAGCCTGTCTGGCCCGATGGGCTCCCTCCTTCCAGCTACAATAGTGTTCATGTTTCCCGTCCTTAAAAACTCTGAAGTCCCTGTGGGCCACTGCCCCACAGCGCAGCCGGGTCTCCACCCGTGGCCACCTCTCCTCTCAGGGTCTACTCCTTTCTTCTTAACTGCCCTTCAGTTTTGTCAGTGGGCTTACACAGTGCTCTCAAGAGTTATCTTTCTGGGGCACCTGGGTGGCTCCGGCGGTTAAGTGTCTGACTCTTGCTTTCAGCTCGGGTCATGATCTCAGGGTTGTGAGATCGAGCCCCACGTCGGGCTTCGTGCTCAGCGTGGAATCTGCTTGAGATTCTCTCCCTCTGCCCCTCCCATTGTGTGCGCTCTCTCTGTCACTGTCTCATAATAAATAAAATCTTTTTAAAAAGCTATCTTTTTACCCTTAATTGGTGACCTCTAATATCCATTCCAAACTATAATTTTAGACATCCCTCTTCCTTCTCAGGCTCTCTGCTTCCTTTGCTTTTTTGACAGAACACTCTACTGGTTTCTTTTCTCATAAATGGAAATTCTGCCATTTATCAGGATTCAACCACTGTCCCTGTTACCATTCTCTGTCCCAGCGTGTTCACTGAACTTAAAAATGCGGACAGTGGGATGCCATCCCCAGAACTTGGTGGTCCTTCGGGCTGATGTTTATTTTCGGATCTATCCCAGCATAATATCTGGCAGGCCCTTGAAAATTTATGTCTCAAAGGCCTGAGAAGGATTTGGGTGGGAGCTGAAGATGTGGGGTCTTAACAGTTGCTAATGGTGTGAAGATGGACCAAGTCCTCGGGGAGAGTGGAACAGACCTTTCAGGGTCCTTTTGGCACCCCCCCCACCCAGCACCAAGTCAACTGAGACCCTGATCTACCAGTCAGATTATGGGGCCTGGAATCTGCCCGTTTCAGAATCCCTTGGGGGATTTTTCATTGCACACTCAAAGTTGAGTGTTGCACTGATTCCGGCCCCAGAGTCCATGTGTCCATGTTCCTTTTCAACTTCCCAGCACCCCAGTGTAGCAGGACCAGCTAATGAAACTCCAGAACTTTCTAAACACCCACCTGCGCAGAAGGGCAGAGAAGCAGAAGGCAGAGTGGGCAGGGCACCTTCCCCTTCGTCCTCCTGAGTTCAGAGGTGACTAGCTCATTACAGATTACCCATTCTCTCTCCTAATGTGCAATTGAGAAGCCATGCACCAGCTGTTTTCCTAGTTCCGTGGAACCAAAAGCAATTTAGGTCAATGTGTTCATCACAATTCTCCCACCCCAAAATAGGAGGCTCGGTGAGGCTTGCTTTAATGAAATTTTACCTTTATTAGCAAGAGAGTTAATGAGGAAACTACTGATAAATTACCTTAGATTCAGGGCTTTAAATCTAGTAATTTTTCCTAGAGAGAAATGGATTTTTTTTTCATCTTGGAGATGTAAACTAACAATAAAGAAATTCCAGAGTTGTAAGGTTTTGCCCCTTTGGAGGGTCTAGGAGCCTGGAGGGAATACATCTGGTTGAGTGGATGGCCCTTTTGAGTCTTGTTTCCTTTTGTGCCAGGTCATGTAACAGAGCCCTGTCGCTGTATAAGGTAAATACAGGTCCTTCACACATTTGTCCTCCATCTGATCAACCCCAGTGATTTTCCAAGTAGACAAAGGCTAAGGATATGCTTATTGATTGCCGCTGAGCTGAACTGAGGTGTATTTTATACTAAAGAGCATTTTTGAGACTGAGACAACCCTGTGCTTACCCAGTGGGCAAATCTTGGGAATTACTCAGATTGAAATGTACCAGTGTTAAAACAGCTGCCAGATACAGAAAGGTGTGGTTTTGGTGTTGCTTTTTTTTTTTTTTTAAACATTACATAGATATTTAGGCTTCGTTCATCTGGTCATGTTCTTGCAAGACGGGTCATCACTAGGTGTGGACGTTCGTACTGTCTTTGGGTTAGTACACTTCTCCCCTCAGGTCACCCCAAGTTTATAGAGATGTTTGCCTCATTCCAGCTGATTTTGGGGTCTGAAATTTGTACCGGGCCTCAGCAATTCAGGGCAATTTTCCAGAAGAATAAAAGTTTCAAAAAAGTTTGCTTTGTCACCTCTAATAGTTTAGATGATGAAAAACCTGAATCTAAATCAGAGACTGAAGCATCACCAGCAGCCCTCTGGAGGAAGGAATTGCACATTATTATGCAAAAGCCAGAATATTCCACAGGCATCTTTTTTTTTTTTTTAAGATTTTATTTATTTATTTGTTAGAGAGAGAGGGAGCGGGAGCATAGGCAGAGGTGGAGGGAGAAGCAGGCTCCCCGCTGAGCAAGGAGCCCGATGTGGGACTCGATCCCAGGCTGCTGGGATCATGACCTGAGCCGAAGGCAGCTGCTTAACCAACTGAGCCACCCAGGCATCCCCCATAGGCATCTTTTAAAAGGAGGATCACTTGAAAGAAAATCCTCTACTTCCTCGTTAATGTCCAGCAGAAGAACGTGCCCTCAGGGTGGGCTCGTTGGTTGGGTGGTTTGTTTTAAGGCTTTTATGTTATTTCTATCAAGACTCATTTATGTTCTTCTGGAATTGTCCGAGGCCCTTAACGTCTAACAGTTTTTGGCCCCTGTTCCTCTACCATTTTTGCTACTACCTCAGTCTGTGGGTTTCCCCTCTAAGACCTCATGGCAATTTCAGCAAGCCCTACTTGGTTAGTTTACATTTACAAGAGGGAAAAAATCAATTTCGCTCTAAGAAAAATTATTAGATATAAAAACTGAATTTAAGGTAATCTATCAGCAGTGTCTTCATTAACTCTCTTGATAATAAAGGTAAAATTTCAGGACCTCTCAGCATCTCTGCAAATGCCCTCAGAAGGATGAGCAGATGAGTCCTGAGTGTTCATGGGCCTGGAACTAGCCTACAGTTGGAAGCCCACCTGTGGTCTTACTGCATTGATCAATAATTAACATTTCTAACTAATGAAGGGGGAAATTGCAGTGATTTCCTTCTCCTCACGTGGATCCGCTGAAAATGTTTTTCATCTACATTTTCATTGTTCTGATTGGTAATTAAATCTTCATTAAAGAATGTGTGAGGGGCTTAGTTGGTAGAGCATGTGACTTTTGATCTCAGGGTTTTGAGTTCGAGCCCCATGTTGGGTGGAGAGATTACTTAAAAATTCTCCACGTTGGGTGGAGACACTACTTAAAAATAAAATCTTTAAAAAAACAATAAAGAATGTGTAATGTCCTGTTTGTGCTCCCCTGATTATTATGAGTTTTAAACACTTAAGTGGACCACCTGAATGGAGATGTTCTATTTCTCGTTTCTTCCTAGCTTTTGTGTTTTCTCACGTTTATGTTTTTATGTTCTATTCCTACTATGATCTTGTAGGTACTCATGACTCACAGGATTTTTTAAAAATAATTTTTTATTCACGTGTGCAAAAGTGGAATGTATTTTCATAAATGCAAAGAAAATGCAGATTTTTAAAATTATTTTTATCTGTCTTCAAAAGTTATTTTTTTTTAAGGATTTTGTTTATTTGACACAGAGAAAGGGGGAAGCGGGCCTCCTTCACAGGCTGTACCTCCAACACAATCTTCATCTGCGCGTCTTCCCGTCTCTCCCAGTGCTTTAGCCCAGTCCAGGGTGGGACCTCAATCTGGGAACAGTGCTTCCTAACCAGCTCTCTGCTTCCTCTCTTCCCCATAATCAACCCGTTTTTCTATCAGCCTGAGACAGTCTTTTAAATATAAGTTGGAGTAGATCTCTCCTCTTCAATGATTCTTCTAGAATTGTGCTGTCCAATATGCTAGCTACTAGCCACATATGGCTATTTAAATTGAAACTAGTTTAAAATAAATAAGATTTAAAATTCGATACCTCAGTGGCACTAGCCGTGTTCCAAGCGCTCATGGACCATGTTTGGCTAATGACTCCCCATTGGGCAGCCTGGATACAGAGCGTATCCCAATCCAGTTGGTCTGGGCTGATCTAGAAGATGCAGCAGCTGCTTCCTCAAAAGAACATGTGAAGGGCATCTGGGTGGGACAGTCAGCTGATGTCCAAATCTTGGTTTCAGCTCAGATGATGATCTCGGGGGTCAGGAGCTCGAGACCCGCGTCAGACTGCGCTCAGTGGGGAGTCTGCTGGAGACTGCTCTAGGCTCCTTGCCTCGCACCAGGCCGGTAGCAGCCCTTCCTGATTCTTGTTCCCGTTTTCAGTGGAAATGGAGTTTGAAGGCCAGGGGAAACCTAAGTCCCATGTGGAGAAGGCTTGAGGAGAAATAGATTTGCCTCGAACTAAAGAACACCTTCCCAGGTTGGGAGACGAGAGCGGTCTTCGCGCCCCACACATCGCCATGTGCGCCGGAGGAGAAGGTGTAGGGGCAGGAGGAGACTGGATCCCAGGCCCAGCCCTCTGGCCCGGATCTCAAGCATGTGCCACACAAAGCAGAGAAGCCCGCCAAGAAAGTGTCCGGGGCCAGGAGAGCAGACCCCTGTCTCGTGGAGGCGGGCAGTGCCGTAGAGGACGCCGTAGAGGACGGGAGCACTTTGGAGCCACGGGAAACCTCAGGACCCAAACGGAACTCCCGGGAGACCCCCGCCCCATGCCTGCCCTGGAGCTGCTGGGCCGGGGCTGGAGCTGACGCCGCGCTCACTGCTGGTGCACGGGGTGTGCGGCGTGCGCTTGCATTTTGCAGACCTGGAGCTAGAGTCCACATGTGCTCAGGGCTGGGGGACCGTGGGCCCCAGTTCCCCCGGACAGTCCCAGTTTATGTCTGTTGTCTCAGAATAATTATCAACAAGACCATCTTTCCCTTTCAAAAGGGCCTCCCAGTTTGGACAATAAGTTACAAGGTCACATACCTGAGTACCTCATATTCCAAGATCAGAAAGCCAGCAGAAGGGCCGGCTGCCTCCTCACAGGCCTTGGGGAGGCTCCAGTCCCATAAGCCGTCGTCAGTGTAAGGGAGGCACAGGCTGAGGGCGGTGGAGAGGGTGCTTACCTCCCCAAAGCCAAGGGGCAGGGTCCATACAAGGAAGGCAGCCTGGCATTCTGCTCACAGCTGAATGCGTCACTTGGTCCGTGGAGTGTTGATTTTTCACCCAAGAGCAGGATGGAAGAAAGCCAGGGAACGATGGCGCCCCGAGAGAACCCCTCCCCCACCGCCCAAGAGAGCCAGGACCACCGGACCGTAAGTTCCTTGGTTCCAAAAACTGAAGGCAGATGGGTTCTGTGTGTGCCTGCGAGCTGGTTCTGGTGGTAGATGAGACTGTGTCCTACCATCTTCCTGGAATCCTTTATCCTGAGGACAAAAAGGTATGCACAGAAAAGGAAAACATACAGCCCGCTTTAAAATGTAGCCACTCCTGCGGAGACCCCCCCCCCCC
>RCUC01163548.1:0-21945 GCA_003697995.1 Taxidea taxus jeffersonii | reverse complement strand
TTTTGTTTATTTTTTAAGATTTTTTTTTAAATCTTTAAGTACTCTCTACACCCAACATGGGCTCAAGCTCACAAGCCCGAGATCCAGAGTCACGCGCTCCACTAACTGAGCCAGCCAGGTGCCCCAACATCCTTATTTTATTCCCAATCTTAGGGAAAGTGCTTTCAGTCTTTCACTGTTAACTATGACGTTTTTGTGGGTTTTTCATATATGGACTTTACCATGTGGAAGAAGTTTCCTTGTATTCCTAGTTTGTTGAGGTCATTACCATGAAACAGTGTTAGATTTTCTTAGATTGGGGCGCCTGGGTGGCTCAGTCATTAAGCATCTGCCTTCTGCTCAGGTCGTGATCCCAGTGTCCTGGGATCGAGTCCCCCATCGGACTCCCTGCTCTGCAGGGAGTCTGCTTCTCCCCCTCCCTCTCCTGCTGCTTGTGTTCCCTCTCTCGCTGTCTCTCTGTCAAATAAATAAAATGTTTTTTAAAAAATAGATTTTGTTAGGTTATTTTTCTGCTCAATTGAGATGATCATGTAGCTGTTTTTCCTTCCTTCTGTTAATGAATGTATTACATTGATTGATTTCATATTTCAGAGTGAAATGCCACTTGGTTATAGAGCATAATCCTTTTAATGTGATGCCGAATTCAGTTTGCTAGTATTTTGTTGAAGATTTTTGCATCTGTATTCATAAAGGATATTGACCTAGTTTTTTCCTTCCTTCCTTCCTTCCTTCCTTCCTGCTTTCCTTCCTTCCTTTTTTTAGAGAGAGAGCACGAGTGAGCACACAGGGGCCTGAGGGTGCAGAGGGAGAGGCAGAGTGTTTTTTTTTTTTTTAAGATTTTTATTTATTTGACAGAGACAGAGATCACAAGTAGGGAGAGAGGCAGGCAGAGAGAGGAGGAAGCAGGCTCCCTGCTGAGCAGAGAGCCCGATGCGGGCCTCGATCCCAGGACCCTGAGATCATGACCTGAGCTGAAGGCAGAGGCTTAACCCACTGAGCCACCCAGGCGCCCAAGAACTGTACTCTTAAAATGGGTGTATTTACGTTAATTTTACAAATCCATTTTGTTCTCATTACGCATACACACACACAGGGTAACCACATGAAGTGGTCGATATATTAACAGATTGATTACAATAACCATTTCACCTTATCATGATAACCTGATGATTTCATAAAAATCAGCAGGTTGTACGGGGTGCCTGCGTGGCTCAGTGGGTTAAAGCCTCTGCCTTTGCCTCAGGTCATGATCTCAGGGTCCTGGGATGGAGCCCCACCTCAGGCTCTCTGCTCAGCGGGGAGCCTGCTTCCCCCTCTCTCTCTGCCTGCCTCTCTGCCTGCTTGTGATCTCTGTCTGTCAAATAAATAAATAAAATCTTTTAAAAAAAATCATCAGGTTGTATGCCTTAACCTTACACAATGCTACATCAACTATATTTCAATAAAAATGGCAAAACATAAAAAAAATAAATTCCTATGATAAAAAAAAAAAAGATCCATTCTGGTGTCACACAAAATGGGTGAGTAGGCAGCTCTGGGGGTCAGTCCCTCCTCCACTGAAGCAAACCCTGAGTTGAAAAGAAAGACTGTAGTCAAGGATTTCAGAACTCTGGAGCCTGATCAAATCCTGTGACAACCAGAAGAGCACTTGCCGAGGGAGAGGCTGCTGTTGCACAACGGGTGTGCACAAAGCAGCCGCTATCGCCTGGTCCTCCGTCCCCACCATGACTGTGGGCACAGCAGCCTGCGTTTCTGGAGAGGTTGGATGGGAGCCAGGGTGGGCAGTGGGGAATATTGTCCTTCAAAACTTTGGGGTTGTGCCCTTTGTTTTGTCTGGTGGTTACTGGAGGGGACTAGTGGAGACATGTACCTGCTTTTCCCTCTCCAGCTCCCTCGTGCTTGTGTTCCCTCCCTCGATATCTCTCTGTCATAAAGAAATAAAGTCTTAAAAAATTAGGGACGCCTGGGTGGCTCAGTTGGTTAAGCGGCTGCCTTTGGCTTGGGTCATGATCCCAGCGTCCTGGGATCGAGTCCCACATCGGGCTCCTTGCTCGGCAGGGAGCCTGCTTCTCCCTCTGCCTCTGCCTGCCTATGCTCGCTCTCTCTCTCTAACAGATAAATAAATAAAATCTTAAAAAAAAATTAATGTTAATCCATCTCAAACTCTTCAAAATGACTGAGGAGAAAACACCTCCTAACTCACTATATGAGACCAGCAAAGCCAGACAAAGACACTAAAAGAAAAGAAAACTATAGGGGCGCCTGGGTGGCTCAGTGGGTTGAGCCTCTGCCTTTGGCTCCGGTCATGATCTCAGGGTCCTGGGATCAAGCCCTGCATTGGGCTCTCTGCTCAGCAGGGAGCCTGCTTCCTCCTCTCTCTCTGCCTGCCTCTCTGCCTACTCGTGATCTCTGTCTGTCAAATAAATAAATAAAATCTTTTAAAAAATCAATCTTGGGGCGCCTGGGTGATACAGCTGGTTAAGTATCTGGCTCTTGGTTTCAGCTCAGTTAGTGATCTCATGGGAGTGGGATCAAGTTCCACATTGAGCTCTGTGCTCAACTCCAAGTTTGCTTGAGTTTCTCTCTGTGTCTCCCTTTGCCCGCCACCCTGCCCTCACTCGCTTGCTGTCTCTCTCTCAAACAAACAAGTACATAAAATTGTTTTTAAAAAATCAGGATTCTGGAATTTTTAAACAAATTTTATTTATTTATCTGAGAGAGAGCACAAGCAGGGGGAGCAGCAGGCAGAGGGAGAGGGAGAAGCCGGTTCCCAGCTGAACAGGGAGCCTGACGTGGGGCTCGATCCCAGGACCCAAGGATCATAACCCGAGCTGAAGTCAGCGGCCTAATGACTGAGCCACCCAGGCGCCCCTAAAAAATCAGGATTCGGAAACAATAATGGTATAGAAATTGCCCACAGCCCACCCTGAGCAATTAAAAGCAGGCTATAAATATGCTATGTCATTTTAATTGGAATATGCAAATAGAAGGGCACCTGGCTGACGCAGTCAGGAGAGCAGGTAACTCTCAATCTTGAGGTCATTGAGTTCAAGCCCACATTGGGTGGAGGCTCTTACTTAAGGGGGGAAAAAAGGTATACACAAAGAAAATAAGTTTGGAAGAAATACCAAAGTGTGTGGAAATATTTTGTTTGAGTGGGTTTCTTTTTTAAGATTTTTTAAATTTATTTATTTATTCATTTATCAAGAGAGAGGATGAATGGGGGGAGGGGCAGAGGGAGAGAATCTCGAGCAGACTCTGTGCAGAGAGTGGAAATGACAGGAAGCTCCCATTTCATGATCCCCGAGATCGTAACCTGAGTTGAAACCAAGTGGAGGCTCAACAGACTGAGTCACCCAGGCACCCCAGTTCAGTGTTTTTGTTTTGTTTGTTTGTTTTAAGATTTTTATTTATTTATTTGACAGACAGAGATCACAAGCAGGCAGAGAGGCAGGCAGAGAGAGAGGGAAGCAGGCTCCCGGCAGAGCAGAGAGCCCGATGTGGGGCTCGATCCCAGGACCCTGAGACCATGACCTGAGCCGGAGGCAGAGGCTTTAACCCACTGAGCCACCCAGGTGCCCCCAGTTCAGTGTTTTTAAAGAGTCTTTTATGTTTTAATCTTCTAACTTTTCTATGATGAGACTATTTTATTTTATTTTATTTTTTTATAAGTGGGAAAAAATGATAGACCTCAGTGAACTCTCCATTGGGATGTAATGTCTTCCTTCTCTGTTATTTCACAGCTCTGCGTAAATTTGTTAGGATACCTATCACGTTCTATCTTGTACTGTAATATCTGTGTACTCATCTTGTTTATTTGATTCTAATTTCTTTTTTTTTCCCAATATTTTATTTATTTATTTGAGAGAGAGAGAGAGGAGCAAGCTCTGAGCAAGGAGCCCAATGCAGGGCTCGATCTCAGGAACCTGAGATGATGACCTGAGCCGAAGGCAGACACTTAACCCTCTGAGCCACCCAGGCGCCCCATGGTTCTGATTTCTTGAGAACAAAGATCTCATCTCTTTCATTACTTGATCCGCAGTCCTGGCCCCGGGTAAGTGCCTGTCACATGACAATGTCTGATAAAATATGAGTCAGCCATTTGTTCGCAATCAGAAACACACGTCCCTTGTCACCAGATTTTCTGGATTCAGAGAAGTCAGAAATTTGGATTTTGGTCGAACTCTTCTGATTTCTAATCACAAAATAGAGTTCAAAGTGAAGGAAAAAAGAAACAAAAGAGGAAAGCATTTACCAATGAAAATTACTGATATTGGAACGGGGCTAGTTCTTTAGCTTACGAAATGGGCCAGTTTCCTGGGATCTGGGATTTTCTGGGATCTGAAAATGACCCTGGGCGTCATCTACCAAAGTGGCATTCTTGGGTGTGTTCACGTACTCACATTTAATAGCTAAACATCATTTACTGAGCAAACAAAACAGCAACCAGCTAGCTTAGAAATGAGCTGTAGGAACATTTTTGTTTCCACATACCATGGAGGTGTTCGTTTTTAAAAGGTATTTGCTTTCTAAACAAATTTGTAGGAACAAATTGAAACAATCACAATGGGCAAAATCCTAAGAAGTCAATCAATTAAAACAGCTCTGAGTAATAGCACTCAGCCATAAAAGAAGAATGAAATCTCACCTTTTGTGACAATATCCGTGAGCCCAGAGGGCATTAGGCTAAGTGAAAGAAGTCAGAGAAAGACAGACACCCTATGATTTGATTTACATGTGGAATTGAGAAAAGAAAAAGGATGAACAAACAAATAGAGGCAGAAAAAACCGTTACAAAGAGAGAACAAACTAAATAGGCAAAATGAAAAAAAAGATCTTTTTAATTAAAAAAGAATTATTATTTTTTAAGACTTATTTATTTATTTGACAGACAGAGATCACAAGCAGGCAGAGAGCCTAGCCACCTAGGTACCCCTAGAATCAAACACTGTGTTCTATGCTTGAAACATGCTCAGTGAAATGAAAAGTAATAACAACATTAAATAGATACAGGTAATCTTATAGATTACCCTAGAAGAGCAAACAGGTCCCAGATGTTGACTAACTGAAATGAAACACTGTTACATCAGTGTTAGGAGTTCAAGGAGTACAGCCCGGGGACTCTGCATGTCATGCTGTGCGTCATGCTGGGCCCCCCACAGGCGTGGCTCCCATCTGTCCCTGAACAGCACGACCACAGTACCCTTGATTATATTCCCTATGCTGTGCCTTTCGTCCCCGGGACTTGGTTATTTTACACCTGGAATCTTGTACCTCCTACTCCCTTTCACCCGGTTTGCCCATCCTTCCCCCATCTCCCTCCCACACCACATTTTATCTCATTGTAGCTCTTTGCTGGCTTACAGAAGCTAAAGGGCAAATGGATGAAAAGCCCCTCCTTTATTCTAGAAAAGGTGTTGAAATTTGGCTTTGTCCCATTACCTTTTTTATTCGTATATCCCAGGCAAGCACACAAGAACACAGACTAGTCAATAGCTTTATGAACTTTAACAGGGGGGCACCCCTGTGTGCTCAGAACTCAGACCAAGACATAGGACAGTGACAGTGTCCCAGAAGTCCCCCCAGAACCCCCACCGTAATAACCACTGCCCTGATATCCATGACCACAGATCCACTGTGTCTCTTTCTGGACTTTTTTAAAGATTTTATTTTTGGGGCGCCTGGTTGGCTCAGTGGGTTAAGCCTCTGCCTTCAGCTCAGGTCATGATCTCAGGGTCCTGGGATGGAGGCCCGCATCGGGCTCTCTGCTCAGCGGGGAGCCTGCTTTTCCCTCTGCCTCTGCCTCTGTCTGCCTGTGCTGGCTCTCTCTCTCTCTCTCAAAAAAAATCAAGCTTCATAAAAGGGCACGGACAGAACTTCCAATAAATACTGGAACACTGACTGCATTCCGGCCCCGTTCTAGGCACATCCCCAGAGCCATTGCATTTATGCAAGGCAAAAGGTAAGCAGCGACGGCATAAACTTTGTTAATAAAATCAAAAGATTTTTTTTTCAAGACATTTTTATAGCAGAATACAGAACATAGCTGCGACTATAAGCCCAACGAGAAAGCTGTGAATCTGGGGTGTCCAGGTGTCTCAGCTGGTTAAGTATCTGCCTTCGGCTCAGATCGTGATCTCAGGGTCCTGGGATCGAGCCCCATGTTGGGCTCCCTGCTCAGTGCAGAGTCTGCTTCTCCCTCTACCCCTCCCCCTGCTCTCTCTCTCTCAAATAAATAAAATCATTTAAAACAACGACAACAGGGGCGCCTGGGTGGCTCAGCGGGTTAAAGCCACTGCCTTCGGCTCAGGTCACGATCCCAGGCTCCTGGGATTGAGCCCCGCATCGGGCTCTGCTCCGCGGACAGCCTGCTTCCTCCTCTCTCTCTCTGCCTCTCTGCCTACTTGCGATCTCTGTCTGTCAAATAAATAAATAAAATCTTAAAAAAAAAAAAAACAACAACTACGAATCCACTGGCTAAATTAATCCCCAAGGTCCCTAGGTGGCCGCCTTTGCGATGGGGTGTGCTGGAGTTCCCTGGGTTAGGTCCCTCTGAGGAGGTGGGGGAGGAGAAAGCTGCTGCTACACTTGTGGGTTCCTGCTGCAGCAGACGGCAACGTGGGGGAAGGGCCACCTGAACCCCTTCATTCATTCACTCGCGTTTCCATTCCGTGTGCGCTTCCCACTCTCCGGGAGCTTCTCTCCTCTATGAGCTCAAGGAAGGCAGGGACTGAGCTCCGCTCTCTGTCCTACCTGTGCCGCCTCCTGCCTTTGAGGTCTTCAGCATCATCGCCTGAAGTCTCGGAGCCACAATTTCCTCATTTGCAAGTTGGGGAGAATGACATCCGTGGTATTAGGTTGTCCGATTTAGGCAGGCCGTGTTGCATAGCGGGCATTCAGGGAAGGTGCTCGGTGCCTTGCGGGGTGCGGAGGGAAAGCGGGCACCATGCCTGACCTCAAGGCGGTATGGACTATGGGGGGAACAGAAGAGTAACAGGTTATAATACAGTGAGGCTAGCCCCGCCGTAGGGAGAACCCCGAGGCCATGGGGGAAGAGACACCCGAGTAGAATTCTTTTTTTTTTTTAAGATTTATTTATTTATTTGACAGACAGATCACAAGTAGGCAGAGAGACAGGCAGGCAGGGGGAAGCAGGCTCCCGGTTGAGCAGAAAGCCTGATATGGGACTCGATCCCAGGACCCTGGGATCATGACCTGAGCTGAAGGCAGGGGCTTTAACCCACTGAGCCACCCAGGAGCCCCTGAGTAGAATTCTTGAGGACTCAGGGAAACTCCCCAGCAAAAAGGGGAGGGTACTGAAAGCACGGAGAGGAGCAGGTCAAAGACAGGGAAGTGTCAAGGTGTGGGGCTCACAGAGGGAAGGGGAACCAGTTGGAGCTGACCGGGCTGAGGACCAGGTGCAGAACAGGCTGGAGAGAGAGACTCTGGTCCGCTCACAATGGGTCTTCTGTGCCACCTAAGCCGTTTGTGCTGGAGGCGTTGGTCAGGATGCCTGTCATTCCAGCTTCCCTTTCCAGGCAGAATGGAGCCACCCACTCGGGCAAGCTGGGCTAAGCTGCTTTAAAAAAAAAAAAAAACAACAACAAAGCCAAACACAAAAAATACCTCTTTATTCAAGTACTTTATTTACACAGAAGAAAATGATTCCTTTTTCCGTGTTTCATTCAATGCATTTTTGACTGATGTGTTTCCCCATGGAACCCCCGCCATAACCAAGATCCAGAACATTTCCATCACTGACAAAGTGCCCTTGTGTCCCCTTGCTTTGGTTAATCCCCTGGCACCCCCCCCCCCCCCCCGCCCCGCCCCTGTGATCTTTGAACTGTTTGCTGTCCCTCCTTTGCCTGTCCCAGAATTTCCCACCAAGGGACTTTCACCACCAGTCCCTACTTTCTATGTAGGGCTAATTTCCCTGGCCCCCTCTAATGCTTTGGGGTTGGAGTCACAGAATTGTATGAGTTAGTATCGCATTCCTGCTTACAGCTGAGTCGTATTCCTTTGTGTGGACACCACACGATTTCTCCAGCCTCCATGAACATCGGGACTGTCTCCCCATGGGGTTATCATGGGGTTATCATGGATGAAGTGGCTATGGTCCTAATACCAGTCTTTGTGTGGACGTGTTTTCACTTCTCTGGGGTAAATGGCTAGAAATGGGATTGTGTAGGGGCGCTTGGGTGGCTCAGTGGGTTAAGCCTCTGCCTTCGGCTCTGGTCATGGTCTCGGGGTCCTGGGATCGAGCCCCACGTTGGGCTCTCTGCTCAGCGGGGAGCCTGCTTCCTCCTCTCTCTCTGCCTGCCTCTCTGCCTACTTGTCAAATAAATAAAATGTTTAGACATGGGATTGTGGGTTCTTAGGGTGGATGCTTGTTTCACCTTTAGGAAACCACAGACTGTGAGAGAAGAGGAGGGAAGGGAGGGAAGGAGGAAGAGAGAGGCCCTCAGCCGACAGCCAGCCAGCTTCCCTTGGCTGGTGGGGGCTTATGGGGAGAAAGGGGGACATGGCAGGTGTCGCTCGGCCCCACACCCATATCTCTGGGCCACCATGGCCTCCCTGGCACCCTGAGAAAGTCCCTTCTTCCCCCGATGTGCGGGATATCGCATCAGACCCGAGAACCCTCTGTGAAAATGCCGGGGTAGGTGCAACGAGGCCCCAGAAGGCTGAGGCCCCTGCAGGTTGGCAGGGGAGACGGTCTTGGGCTGCTGGGAATGAGCCCTTAGGGAATGGGCAAGGGGCTGTGTGGACAAGTAGTGAGCTGTAGGAGATCTGATGGCCCCAGGAGCCCCTGGTCCATGAGCCCACCCACCAGGCCCCAGAAGTGGCCCATTGTCACACCAGGAGGCCCTGGAGGCCACTCCCTTGTAAGCCTTTATGGTCTAAAAAGGAAGGGTAGAGGGGCGCCTGGATGGTTCAGTCAGTGAAGCTTCTGACTCTTGGTTTCGGCTCAGGTCATGATCTCAGGGTCGTAAGATCGAGCCCCGTGTCAGGCTCTGCGCTCAGTGGGGAGTCTGCTTGAGAGTCTCTCTCCCTCTGCCCTACCCCCTAAAATAAATCTTAAAAAAAAAAAAGAAAGAAAAAGTAGAACCACCCAGACAAATTGCACAGCAACAAAGGAGAGGGGAAGAGCAGTCCTGAGGCCTCAGTGAGGGCCTTCCCCACCTGCGTTCCCCATCGTAGGAACATGCGTGAAGCCATGACACAGGTCGGGCCACCCGTGTCCCCTGGCAGTGGGGGTCACCCCAGCTGCCGGCCTGCGCTGGGCCCCCCTCTGGCCTCGCCACCACCGGGGCGGCCAGCAACGCCTTCCACCGCAGAGCAGGTTCCAGAACATTTTGTCAAGGAAGAACACTGTGTTTTTCCGCGTGGAGACGGTAAGAAGTGGCTGACGGGCTTCCTGCCGAAGTCCTCAGGGCACCTGCTCCCGGGCTCCTCCTGGATCCAGCCTACCTTGACCCTGGGCCAGCTTGGCATGGGAAGTGCAGATAACACGGGGAGGCCCAGGAACAGATCCTCAAAGCCAAACCTGCAGAACCAGACCAGGCTTTTGTGAAATTCCCAGGCCAGAGTTCCCAGCCCGCAAGGCCCCTCTGCCCACACCTGGCCTGGGTTTGATCCCGGGGGGGGCCCCTCTTCCCTTTGCAACCGGTTTCTATGCCGGGGTTCGGTTCCAGGCTCCGTCCCGAGAAGCCTCCCGGCAGGCCTGTTCTTATATAACTCAAAAGACCTTGACCCTTGCCAGTTACCAAAAGCATACTTCTCTGCTCATCCAGGTGAAAAACGTGGGGCGGCAGTTTCGCAGAACAGGCCTCCCGTGGCCCCCACAGATGGACTTTGTTCCACGCAGCCCAGCTCTCTACAGCATGTGTGTGTGTGTGTGTGAGTGTGTTTCGCACACTTCCTCGTGAAGCTCAGACTTCCAGATCTTGCGCTCTGATCTGGCTGTGCCTCCGATGGGATGAATGTGTGGCTGAAAGCTCCCTGCTCCCAGGGGCACGGGCCGGCTCTGTCACAGGAGTGCGCGACCCCTGATCTCCGGGGTCAGGGGTTCGAGCCCCATGTTGGTGTAGGGATTACTTCAAGAAATAAACTTAACGTTTTGCTTCGGGACGACTGGGTAGCTCAGTCGGTTAAGCGGCTGCCTTCGGCTCAGGTCATGATCCCAGCGTCCTGGGATCGAGTCCCGCATCGGGCTCCTTGCTTGGCAAGGAGCCTGCTTCTCCCTCTGCCTCTGCCTGCCTCTCTGTCTGCCTGTGCTCGCTCCTGCTCTCTCTCTAACTAATAAATAAATAAATTCTTTAAAAAAAAAATGTTTTGCTTCCGCAACAAGACAAATGCTGTAGGATTCCACTTTTTTGCAACCCTTAGAGCAGTCACACTCCTGCAGACAGAAAGTAGAATGGCAGTTGCCAGGAGCTGAGGGAGGTGGAATGGGGAGTCATTTAATAAATATGGAGATTCACGGGCACCTGGGTGGCTCCTTCGGCTCAGGTCAGGACCCCAGGGTCCTAGGATCAAATTCCGCATCAGGCTACATGCTCGGCAGGAGCCTGCTTCTCCCTCTCCCTCTGCCGCTCCCCCTCTTTGTGCTCTGACACATAAATAAGATTTTATTTATTTATTTAACACAGAGAGATCGAGATCACAAGTAGGCAGAGAGGCAGACAGAGAGAGAGGAGGAAGCAGGCTCCCCGCTGAGCAGAGAGCCCGATGTGGGGCTCGATCCCAGGACCCTGGGATCATGACCTGAGCCGAAGGCAGAGGCTTTAACCCACTGAGCCACCCAGGTGCCCCAGCTCTGACACATAAATAAATAAAATCTTTAAAAAAAAAAATAGCATGGGCTATCGATGTGGTTAGGACGGCGTACAGAGGTGTTACAGGCACACAGTGTGGTCATCCCAGGGGATGTGTGGCCCCCAGTAGAGGAATAGCTGGTCCCCAGCAGCCTGAGTTTTGCTCTTGGCCAGAAGCTGTTACTGCGGGCTGCTGCTCTCTGGTTTCCAAGGCTGTAGGAAGAGAGAATCTGTTTCGAAGAGGGGAAGTTTGGCGCACATTTATGTTTTTACCAAGACATATCAGGACCACACTGTACAAAAAAGCCTGGAAAGGGAAATGGTATGAAAATTGTTTTGGTTTTAATACAGAATATATTTTTTTTAGATTTAGGACATATATTTTTTTAAAGATTTTATTTATTTATTGGACAGACAGAGATCACAAGTAGGCAGAGAGGCAGGCAGAGAGAGAGGGGGAAGCAGGCTCCCCGAAGAGCAGAGAGCCCGATGCGGGGCTTGATCTCAGGACCCTGAGATCTTGACCTGAGCCGAAGGCAGAGGCTTTAACCCACTGAGCCACCCAGGCGCCCCATATTTTTTAAAATGTTGAGTTCAGTTCAAATATATGCAGATACCTTCCAGAAAAAGGTAATATTACAGTAAATTAGTCTTGATCAGGCAGCACGGAGAAAATTTCTGGAATAGTCGCATTTGAAGATTCCTATTTAATGAATGGCTTTGATTTAAAACTGACCTAACCAAGGGGCAAAGAGAGAGAGAGAGAGAGAAGCAAACCCTAAGAGACTCTTAAAGACAGAGAACAGAGATGGGGAGCCTGGGTGGCTCAGTGGGTTAAGCCTCTGCCTTCGGCTCAGGTCATGATCCCAGGGTCCTGGGATTGAGCCCCGCATTGGGCTCTCTGCTCGGCAGGGAGCCTGCTTCCTCCTCTCTCTCTGCCTGCCTCTCTGCCTACTTGTGATCTCTCTCTGTCAAATAAATAAATAAAATCTTAAAAAAAAAGAGATTTATTTATTTATTTTGGGGAGGCGTGAGAAGGAGGGGGAGAGGGAGAGAGAGAATTGGAAGCAGACTCTGGGGCTTGATCTCATAATCCTGAGACACCACATGAGTTGAAACCAAGAGTTAGGCGCTTAACCGACTGAGCCACCCCAGTGCCCCCCAAAATATATTTTTTTAATTTTTTGAAGAAAAAAAAACTTAAAGAGATCTGCAAAATGTAAAAAACAAAACAAACTGATTTAACCAAAACCTGCTGATATTTTCATGAGAGGGGCTTTAGAACTAGGTCACAGCAAATAAAGTACTTAAAGTAGTAAAAAACAAAACAAAACAAAACAAAACCCCAAAAACAGAAAAACAACCCAAACCCAAACCCACCTGAATTGAAGCATTGTTTTGGGAAGGGACAGAGAAGAGGGAAGGGAGGAAGGCACTGCAGGGATGCATTGGATAGTCATCTAGTGCCTTTGGTTCTCTGGACGTTCATTTCAGAAGTGTCCTTATAATTAGAGTAAATTAAAGATCTTGCACATTACAGGTCACGGATCTCCACTTTCCCCGTTGCGTTAGTATATAAAGACACTCGTGAAAATGCCGCTCGAAGACCGGAAGGCAAGTACGTCCACCGATCTCGGTGAGATCCCACGGAATCTGCGAGGTTGGAATTGAAGCAGCTGCTTCACTGATTCACTTAGGCGAAATCTTGGGTTTCTCGGCCGACAGCAGCCTTCGCGAGGAAACCACGCGATGGCTCCGGGTAAGGCAGAATCCCTTCAAAGGCATTCAGAGGGTTTGTGAAGGGGCTGCCTCAAGTTCACACCCTACCCACAGGGAGCCCTTGCGGCCATTGCCTCCGGCTGCAGGGAGGGCTCTGCAGGGATTCTGCTGTGCAACCGGGGAGGACAGCCAGCCAAAAAGGGATTGACAAGAGGATGAGGACTTTGATTTTCATTCCGTCAAGTCTTTCTGGGGAGGGAAACGGGCAAAGGCAGGGGGGAAAAAAAAAGCCAGCAGGGAAACATATTTGCCGTAACTCCCACTAATTTGGACATTCTCCCCTTTGCACTCTTGGATCCCGTGAATAGGTATTGTTGTCCTTCTTTCTAAGGTTGAAAAACACCAGCTCAGAGATCAGGTGAGAGCCCAGCTGCTAAGAGGCAGAGCCCGGGCTCAGCCTGGCCTTATCCATCTGCCCCTTTGTTCTGGGACAGAAACAATTCTCTTCTGTGAAGGCCCATCCTTTCTAGTTTTTGTTCTCTGCTGCACTTCAGCTAACTGGGCTCCTCCTCTCTTATTCTTGTCTCCTACTCACAGCGTAAATTGGGATCGGTGCGGATTTCTGAGAAAATAGAAATTAACAGGGCAGCCAGCTCGAGAGCAGAGAAAGTAAGGGACACACTCACTTGGGGAGGCGGGGAGGCGGCACAAAAAACTTCCAGATGCCAGAATCACTTACCTCTCTCTTCCGGTTGCTTGGCGGGGGCTGACCTTGAACACGGCTTTCAGGTCACCGTGGTTGGAATCGCATTTTGCATCATTCATTAAGACCGCTGGCTCGGAAATGACCTTGAGAGGTAGAAGGAAGCCTCTGTCTGCCTCCCGTGGGAGCTGGTAGAGAAGAGGGTGGAGAAAATCCCAGAAAAGGCGACACTTGAAACCAGTTTTGCTCTGTAAATCGGGGAATTATTAAATCATGGCTTTTAGTCTAAGGTAGGCGAAGTTCACGTGCATGAAGGAGATATCACTTTAATGGCAAAAACAAAAACAAACCCACCAACACGAAAAAACTTGAATTTTCAGCTGAGATCGTTTTCCACGACTCCTTGAAGAGCTACTGCCACCTCATGGAAAATTTTTATAAACTCCCAGTTGAGGCAGGAGTCCATGTTTGCTGTCTGGGTTGGGGGGCTTCTGCTTACGGCTGTGATGTGATTTACTCTCACACCAAAAAGCCCCCGGCAGTCTTTGGCCTGCAAACTGCAATTTTTACATCGTTCTGGGTCCATTTCAGAGTGGTTAGAATATCATAGGCACATGTGATTAGAAATCAGTAAATAATACTTCTTTTAAAAATATTTTAGGGACTCTTGATCTGCGGTGGGGGAGGGGGATCGGGAGTTTGAGCCCCGAGCTGGGTGTATAGATTACTTAAATAAATTTAAAAAAAAAGATTTTATTTACTTATTTGACAGTGAGAAAGGGAACACAAGCACAGGAAGTGGGAGGGGGAGAAGCAGGCTTCCCGCTGAGCAAGGAGCTGGCCGCCAGGCTTGAACCTGGGACCCTGGGACCCTGGGATCATGCCCTGCGCTGAAGGCGGACGCTTTAACTGACCCAGTTAACTGACCCAGGCGCCCCACTTAAATAAATTTTCAAAAATATATGTTAAGTGTGACTTTTTTTACATTTAAGCTTAAAGTTTTTTAATATTTCTGTTTTCAATTAAAAAAATGTTATTTTGGTCGTAGTTGAAGTGAGCAGGGAGGGAGGACACAGTGATTAAGAAAATCGTTCTCTGTAGCTCTTCCTCCCTGTTCTTTTAAGGAGAGACTTCTGTAACCAGCAGACCCGTGCTGACCGAACACACTGAGCCCCTCTCTGCTCTCCCACAGACTCGACACGGCCTCCCTCCCCACTGTTGGGTTCTGGTGAATTCTTTTTTCAAGGCTCCGTGGAAACGTCCCTCTACACCTCCAGGTAGAGTGGACTGTTCCCCTCTCGGGGTCTGCAGGACCCCATGCCCACCTCCTGGGTCTTATTTGTCATTACCGTATTTCTTGTTACCGTATTTACGTCTGTGGCACTTTATTTCTTCTGTTGGGACGGTTTTGTAGAGGGAGCGAACAGCAAGAGAGCTCAGAGCTCCGGCTCTAGGTTCAGATCCTGCCTCGGCTCATTACTGGCTGTGTCACCTTACGTGAGTTTTCTCTGCTGCAAAAGGGAGAAAAATGTATCGCCTCTAAGGGATGTAAATGAGCTTTATTTATTTTTATTTTTTTAAGGTTTTATTCATTTATTTGATGGATAGAGATCACAAGTAGGCAGAGAGGCAGGCAGAGAGAGAGGGAAGCAGGCTTCCTGCTGAGCAGAGAGCCTGATGGGGGGCTCGATCCCAGGACTCTAGGATCATGACCTGAGCCTAAAGCAGAGGCTTTAACCCACAGAGCCACCCAGGCGCCCCAGTGAGTTCATCTTCTTCAGGGGCTTTGGGCTGGGCTGGGCACCGAGGAAGCACGATTGAAGTGTGACCTCCCACTGCTCTGCTCCTCATGTACTTGCCCTCACACAGGTCTGTCTCTCCCACCAGACTGGCTTTTGCAGAGAAGGACAATCCAATGCATCTCTGAAATCCCCTGTCCTTACAAAGGGCATCAAGCATTGCTTGGTGAATGCAGACATACATGAATGAGATACATTAGTATCCTCACAGTAAAGATCTCAGCAGGGCGCCTGGGTGGCTCAGTCGGTTAAGCGTCTGCCTTCAGCTCAGGTCATGATCCCAGGGTCCTGGGATCGAACCCCGCGTCAGGCTCCCTGGTAAGCGGGAAGCCTGCTTCTTCCTCTCCCACTCCCCCTGCTTGTGTTCCCTCTCTCGCTGTGTCTCTGTGTAAAATAAATAAATGGAATGGTTTTAAAAAGTAAATGACGGTATATAACTTGTTAGACAATCATATGGCCATTTATTTATAAAAATTAAACCGTAAAGAGTATGTTCAGGGGCACCTGGCTGGTTCAGTGAGTAGAGCATGGGACTCTTGATCTTGACGTTTCAAGTTTGAGCCCCGTGCTGGGTATAGAGATTACTTAAAAATAGAGTCTTAAAAAAAATAGAATCTTAAAAAAAGAATATATTCATTATATGATATTCTGTTGAAATAATACGTAATTGTATCTTATCAATGAGTACATTTGTAAAGAAGACACTGTTGGTACCTGCCCACCCTCCTTTTCCTCTTCTTCTGAGCTAAATGACCACATGCCTCAGGGGATGCCCCAGCTCTGAGAGCGATTGCTTTAAGTCAATGGCACGAATCCCACCTCTTAACCAGGTCTATATGGGTCCGGGTCCGTTAACCTATGGCATTCCCAGCGATGGCATCTGGTTCGAGAGCGGGGGCGTGGAGCAAGTTGGCCCAGTCAGACTACAAGGAAGACTTTCAGCCTCTCCCGGCATCTCCCTGGGTCAATGAGATGCTCCCCTTGCCAGAGAAGGATCCTTGGAACGAAGTCAGGGTTTGGGTGGCCCTGGAGAAGTCATCTGGGTCCTTTACAGAAAGTCATTGTTCTCCACCAACCCTAACATCTGGCTGCCTCAAGGTTTCCTGTTCCCTGGGGTCCTGAATAGCTTTCCTTCTATTTTAGCTTGTTTGAGTCAGGGTGGTTTCTGTTATCTGAGAAAAGCATCCTAACACAATGTGCACAGAAGAAAGAATGGAAGGAAATGTATAAAAATGGAGGCTGCCATTAACTTTCGCTGGTGGGGTTATGAGGCCTTGAGATTTCTTTTGTATATTCTTCTGTGTTTTCAAGTTTTTCTAAAATTAGTATGGATTACGTTTTTTCTTTCTTCTTCTTCTTCTTTTTTTTGTATTACACTTTCAATCAGATAAGTACATTACATTTTTAAAAAGGAAAAGGCAGGGGCACCTGGGTGGCTCAGTGGGTTGAGCCTCTGCCTTCGGCTCAGGTCATGATCTCACAGGTCCTGGGATTGAGCCCTGCATCAGGCTCTCTGCTCTGCCGGGACCCTGCTTCCCCCCCTCTCTCCCTGCTGCTCTGCCTACGTGTGATCTCTCTCTCTCTGTCAAATAAATAAATAAAATCTTTAAAGAAAAAAAAAGAAAACGCAAGGCACCTGGGTGGCTCAGTCAGTGAAACATCTGCCGTCAGCTCAGGTCATGATCCCGGGGTCCCAGGATGGAGCCCCAGCCTGAGCAGGGGAGTCTGCATCTCCCTCTACCCCAACCCCCACTTGTACTCTCTCTCTCTCTCAAATAAATAAATAAATGAATAAAATCTTTCAATACAAAATAAAGAAGTAAAAATTAAAAAAAAAAAGACTGCCTTCTGTCTTGGGTGCTTACTTTCTCTCTCTAAGCTTTATTTGAGAGAGAGAGAGAGAACAGGGGAAGTGTAGCAGGAGAGGGAGAAAAGCAGGGGAGCCCGAGGTGGGTCTCTATCTCATAACCCTGAGATCATGACTTGAGCTGAAATCAAGAGTCAGATGCTTAACAAATTGAGCCACCCAGGTGCCCCTCATTTTCTTCCTTTAATCACTCCTTCGTGGGGGGAAGCACACTGCCATGTTGTAAGTGGCCTCTTGGTGAGGCCCAGGTGCCGGGAAAGTGAAGCCTCTAGCCGCCAGCGACACGAGTGAGCTTGGAAGCTGATTCTCCCGAGCCCCATCCAGCAGACGACGGCCGCCCAACCACAGCCTGAGGACAACCTCCTGGGGCACTCTGATCCAGAAGCATCCAACTGGCGGCTCCCAGACGGAATCTTGACCCTCAGAATCAATATTAGACAGTAAGTTTATTTATTTATTTATTTATTTATTTGAAAAATAATCTCAATTATTCAGCATCTGCTTTTGGCTCAGGTCATGATCCCAGGGTCCTGGGTTCAAGCCCCGCATCGAGCTCCCTGTTCAGAGGGAAGCCTGCTTCTCCCCCCTTCCACTCTCCCCGCTTGCGTTCCCTCTCTCACTTTGTCTCTCTCTGTCAAATAAATAAAATCTTAAAAAAAAAGAAAAAGAATCTCTATGCCAGTGTCGGGCTCGCCCCTGTGACCCTGAGATGAAGAGCTGTATGCTCTACCAACGAGCCAGCCAGGTGCCCGGGCCCCCAGGAGTTTATTATTCTAAGCTATTAATTTTCAGGTTTATGGTTCCATGGCGATCAAGAGCAACGGAGATGCCACTCTTTTTTTTTTTCTTAAAGATTTTATGTATTTATTTGACAGAGATCACAAATAGGCAGAGAGGTAGGCAGAGAGATGGGCAGAGAGATGGGCAGAGAGATGGGGAGAAGCAGGCTCCCTGCTGAGCAGAGAGCCCGATGTGGGGCTTGATCCTAGGACCCTGAGATCGTGACCTGAGCCGAAGGCAGAGGCCTTAACCCACTGAGCCACCCAGGCACCCCCATGTATACATTTTTTTAAATTTTTTTAAAAAGCATTTTTAAAAATTTATTTGAGAGAGAGAGAGTGAGAGAGCACGCGTGTGAGCGGGGGAGGGGCAGAGGGAGAGAATCCCAAGCAGAGGCCGCGCTGAGCATGGATCCCAATTCGGGGCTCGATCCCAGGACCCTGAGATCATGTCCTGAGCTGAAGGCAGACGCTTAACCAAGGAGCCATCCAGGGGCCCCGATCCATTTTCATTTAAAAGAAGAAAGGGAGGAAAGTCACGGTGTGTGTGTGATCACTTGTGTGAGGATAACGACGTTGAAGGATGCGTATCCGACTGTTAACATCGGAGAGGTTACGAAGCTTTTACTTTTACGCCGTTTATGTCGCGAGAGCAAACATTTGTTCATTTTGTGACACATTATAATAGGGTCCGCAAACCTTATAAAAAGAGAGGAAGGATCAGATATGCTAAGACCCACATGGGAGAGGACGAAAGGCAAAGGGTGCAATGGCACAGCGTTCTGGAACTGCCGGCCGCCGCTCGGTCTCAAGGCTAGCGGGTCCTCAGTGACCGGCGGGGCTCCGAGCCGCGTGCGGGGGCCGGGGCGGACAGGCGGAGGAAATGGGACGACCGGTAGGGCTCTGCTGCAGGAGCTAGCACTACCAGCTCCAGATTTGCTCCACAGGCCTTGGTTGGAGGCCCGGCCATCCGGAGATCATCGGGACCCCACCGGGACCCGGGAGGCCCGGAGGGGCAGGTGCAGCCGAGCTGAGAAGGGAAGCAGCAGAGGAAGTTGGGCTCTGCGATCCGGGGCTGGGGGATACACGGCGGGTGGCTGTGGCCCCTGCAGCGCAGGTCCTGGGCCCCCCAGAAATGGGTCCTTGCTTTTAGGAGCAGGTGTCTGCTCCCTTCCCTGCTCTGGGGCACCTGGGGTTGTGGCCAGATCCCACCCTACAGGCGCTGAGCAGGGCTGCGGTGCATGGGAGCCCCGGGTTAGACCAAATCACAGTGTCCTGCAGCTGGCTGGGGACATGGCATATGTCTTCCTAGTCGGTGGCTCTTTCCTTCCTAGGGCCGCTCTGTGCTGGGCCCGGGTGCAGCCCAGGGGCTGGGGGTTGGGGCAACAGGGCAGCTGTCTTGGATCCGCCTGCCCACCCCCTCCCAACTGCCTCCCTGCACAATTTCCTCTCTTGCGGCCGCCAGGGGCTTCCTGTTCTCTCCGGCTGTCTGGGCAGCTTCCTCCTTTTCCCTTGCCACATCGTGGAGCAGGTGGATGGCTCCCGCTCTCGGAAACTCCGGCCACCAGGGACTGATGAGCCTCTGGGCTCACACAAAGGTGTGCCCTGGAAAGGGACAGCCGCTCAGCCAGGCCAGGCCGGCCAGGCTCTGAAGGAGACCGAGGAGGGAAGCTACCATTTTCTTGAACTGGGTTGTGACCCAGATAACACACGGAGCATATTTAGGCTCGAGAACTCTTTGTCGCTTATCGGAAATTTCCACTTAACGGAACATCCTGTCTTTTTGTTTGCTAAATCTGGCCACCCGATCCTAAGCGGCTCAGCTTTCAAAGTTCTAATCATATTTTTCCAGAAAGGGAAGAGAGGGAGGAGAGGAGAGAGAGAAAAATAAGAAACTTCCCGTGGAAAGAGCCTGGGTGTGACTCGCCGGCTGCTCCTCCCGACTGCGGGCCGGGGACGGAGGCCCCGGGAGAGAGGGCAGAGCTGGAAGGGGCACTCGTGCCAGTCCTGGGTCAGCCACCAACTTCCTGTGGGTCACCCGGGCCGGGGCTGGATCTCTCTGGGTTCCCAGGCTGGAGTCTGTGGCCTCCAGTGCTCACTGGTTCATCAGAGTTGTCCCCAGCGCCCCCTCCGTGGGCCAGACCCAGGTCTGGGAGAGGAGCCGGACTCCTGGGCCCTTGAGCAGCTCGCTGGCAGCTGGCACATGAGGACACAGACGGGAAAATAGACCCCCATGATCCAGGAAGGTAGAATCTCCACTTCCCTCCTTCAAAGGGAGGGGTACTCAGTCCCCACTGGGCCCTGCACCTGCCTTCTCCTTCTTCCCTTTTTTTTTTTTGAAGATTTTATTCATTTATTTGACAGATTTATTTGACAGAGACTGAGAGGGAGCACAAACCAGGGGAGAGGGAGAGGGAGAAGCAGGCTTCCTGCCCAGCAGGGACCAGCACTATTTGTCCAAAGCATATTTCTTTTCTTTTCCCTTTTTTTCTTTTTTTTTAAGATTGATTGGTTGATATGGCAGAGAGAGATACAGTGAGAGAGGGAACACAAGCAGGGGGAGTGGGAGAGGGAGGGAGGAGCAGGCTTTCCACCCAGCAGGGAGCCTGATGTGGGGCTCCATCCCAGGACCCCAGGCTCATGACCTGAGCCAAAGGCAGATGCTTAACCACTGAGCCACCCAGGCGCCCCTGCCTTCTTCCTCTTCCTGGTGCCAGTGGCCGCTCCGGGATCTGCTGGGCTGCCTACTGGTGGCCTCCGCTGTCATGGCACTTTTTATAGACCCAGCCATCCTCAACAGGAAGCCCTCCACAAGGCCCTGCTTCCTCTGGCAGCCCCCAGAGTGGTGGTGGTGGGGAGCTACAGGCTGTGAAGTGTTCTGGGGGACTTGCTTCCTCTGGGCCAGTGGGTTGGGTTGGATCAAGGCAAGCCTGGGTCTCTCGGATGCCCACCTGCGTGCACAGGGGCTTCACATCACCTGGTGGGCTCAGGATGACACAAGGTGGCAGTCCACTTTTTTCCAGCATGTGTGTACGGTGGGGAAAAATGGAAGGAGGGAATTTGATTTTGATGACTGGGGGCTAATCTAGAAGCCATCATTCTCTACATCACAGCCAGCTTGCTTTAAAATATAATTTGGGTGTGGAGGGGGGTTACCTGGGTGGCTCAGTCCGTTAAGCGGCCAACTCTTGGTTTTGGCTCAGGTCAATATCTCAGGGTCTTGGGATCCAGCCCCACATCAGGCCCCATGCTTGTGGGGGGGGGGGGAGTCTTCTTGTGGATTCTTCCTCTTCCTCTGGCCCTCCGCCCTGTTCTCGTTCTCACTCAAATCAATCAATCATAAAATAAAATAAAATAAAGTAAAATCAAATAAATTAAAATAGGCTGCCTAGGTGGCTTAAGCAACTGCCTTCAGCTCAGGTCATGATCCCAGAGTCCTGGAATCGAGTCCTGCATCGGGCTCCCTGCTCAACGGGGAGCCTGCTTCTCCCTCTGACCTTCTCCCTTCTCTCTCTCTCTCTCAAATAAATAAATAAAATCTCTAAATAAATAGATAGATACATAAAATCTCTAGAAAACACATAACATACCATTTACCATTTCAGCACACAACTCAGTGGCCTTAGGTACATTCCCGATGTTGTGTAACTATCACCACTGTTTCTAGACCTTTTTCATCATCCCAAGCAGAAACTCTATACCCAAGGAACAGTAATCCTCTCCTTTTCCTCCTCCCCTCCCAGACTCTGGTAACCTGTAATCTACTTAATGTCTCCGTGAATTTGCCCGTTCTCAATATTTCATCCAAGTGGAACCGTACCCTGTCTGTCCTTTTGTGTCTGCCTGCTTGCATGGAGCCTGTTTTCAGAGAGCTCCTGTGCTGTAGCAGGGGTCAGAGTGTCGTTCCTTTTTCTGGCTGAATCATATTCCACTGTGTAGCTGGACCGCCTTTGTCTTAGCCATCCGTCCGTGGTGGACAGTTGGGTTGGTTCTGCCTTCTGGCTACCGTGAATGATGCTGCAAATGATCGTGGGTGCACAGAGATCTGCCGTTGGAGTCCCTGCTTCCAGGTCTGTAGCGTCCATACCTAGAGTGGAATTGCTGGGTGACAAGGGTCCACTCTGCTCTTCTCCACTGCACCCATACTTCTGGTCTATGCTCCGGGTCACCAGATATGTGGGGTTTTTCCAAAACCAGGCCTAGGCATGAATGATTAAACCACAGACATCGGTAATTAATTCAATCTCTAGCCCCCTCTCTTCCC
>RCUC01163547.1:0-63576 GCA_003697995.1 Taxidea taxus jeffersonii | reverse complement strand
AACTACTACCTATTTGCTGTGAACCTACAAACATCCTGTTGATACATAGAAGACAGAATTGTGTCAGAGGCATTTATCTTTTCTTACTGGTGGAGGAACAAAACATACTGGCTGGAAGGTGAACTCCATCCCTGTTTTGAAAACCGGTGGATGCTCTGATACTAGAAAATGTCACATTCGTAGTTGCCTTTGAATTCTCTTTTAACTCCCCAAAGAAGTCACTAGTCTGAATAGCAGATTTTTGGAAAATAAACAAGAAGCAAAGGACATGCAATGGACACTGATATTTGGTTTCAGATCTATTAAGCCAGCCTGGAGCCTAACTATTTCTAACTGGAGTTCACATTACCTGAGCACACACTCGTTGGTAATACTGGATGACTAGTATGGAAACGGCCAGTCTATCCATCCTCTGAGTTATGGACCAGGCAGCAGTGAGTGCGTAACAGAGATATCCCTGGAGATGAAAGATCTGGGCTCTGGGCCAACATTCTCCACTGATTTACCACATGACCTCAGGAAATTCCCTACATTGCTCCAAGCTGCTTTCCCAAGAGTAAGAGAGAGAAAATTAACTGTCTGCATATATAACACACTTACTATAACGTTCAAAGGAGAAAGTGAAAATGTTTTATAAAACTGTACATTAGCTTAGCCAAAAATCATCTGAAGAAAAGACACAAACTATGGATCCATTTTCGTCTAAAAATAACTTAAAAAGAATTAGAAAAGTAAAATCACTTTAAAAAAAATCAAAATGGGGGCGCCTGGCTGGCTCAGTGGGTTAAAGCCTCTGCCTTCGGCTCGGGTCATGATCCCAGGGCCCTGGGATCAAGCCCCACATCGGGCTCTCTGCTCAGCAGGGAGACTGCTTCCTCCTCTCTCTCTCTGACTGCCTCTCTGCCTACTTGTAATCTCTGTCAAATAAATAAATAAAATCTTTAAAAAAAAAACCTTATAAAAAAAATCAAAATGAACTGCATCTTCTAGGTTTCAATCACACTGTCAAGTATCAATAGTGATTATTTCAAAGGCTTAGTGATAGTGCACAATTTCAAACAACTTTCTAACATACGAATTTTAAAGGTAAAAGCCAGTAAACAACTCAGACATCGTGAAAGAACAGTTATATAAATGAGGGTACATCGCAAAGTCGCCTGAGGTTAATAAAACAGATAAAATAGAAGAGTAGACATTAAATAGTTTTAATGAATCCACTTCCTTTATTGCAGTAACCTCTGTACAAAGCAGCAACTGCAATACTCAACATTAAAACATTAGAAAAGCATTTGTGTGACAGTTATAGTACAGTATTATCAAAATATTACATTTTCAAACTTAGTAGATAAACATCCACCAGAGCTCAAATCTTTAAATTATTTCCATAGTCTTTAAAAATAGGTAATGTCAGAAAGCATATAAAAAGAATGCAAAAGGAAACCTAAAATACAATGAAATAATGTAACAAATAAATATATGATTTAATTAATCATCAGCTTAACACCACCATTCTCTCTAAACCCAATGAGCATTTACCTGTAGGAATAATGAACTGTCAAATGCAACTGCATATTTATTTCCAAGTTGTCACCAATGATTAGAACTCAAAAAAATTTGGCATTAAAATAATCAAATTTAGCATAAACAAAATAAACTAGAATAGCTTCAACACTAGCTAGTATCTCTAAGAATTGTTTAAATTTATTAGAGTACTACAACAACCTTGAAAATTTTGACCTGTTGTCTAGTGTTAAATGAAAGTAATGCATTTTTTAAAGTGAAAAGCTTCTTACATTATTTCACAGACAATATTACCCTCCCCCCATTATGCATATTTAGATATATTTTATGTACTTTATACACATATGTATGATGCATGACATTTGGTTCCTGCAGTACAGATCACAATGATGGTTTCCTGAATGGGAAAAATAAAAAAAAAAAAAAAAAAAAGTGTACCTGTGCACATTTTCAAGATAGCAGCACTCAGTTCATGCCCTATTATCCATTTAAAAAGTTCAAACATGGTATTGTTTACTGAATATATGACATTTCTACTGTCTTCCCCCGAAACACTACAAAACCTGCAATAAAGGGAACAATGCTGTGAGTTATAATGTAGGGGGAAAAAAAACCCCTAGAAAAACAATTACTTCATTTTAACATTCTGAATTCAAAATGATCAGATCTCCACTTTTCATTTCGTTTATGCTCATGCAGCAAAAATACTGCACTACTGACAGCAGTAGTGATTTTAACGATATCTACCAAGATTCATGAAAATCTGCATATATTCTTCACCACCAAAATTTATACCAACAAACTCACTGAACAGTAGAGGACGTGTTCTCCGTTTATCACTGAACAGTAACTGTGTGACGTTATGCTCCCTTCAAACGGTCACCTTTGTTCTCCGTGAATCCTGTATCTGTCAATCTGATTTTGAACTTATGTTTACTGAAACCAAAAAATGTTAATTGAATGAATCTTGATCACTTTAAAATGCAAAAAACCAGCAACATAAATGTCATTATATATACACATATGCATCTGTGTATGCATATACACATACATACACACATACAAATATGTAGACATATTATCCCTTGAAATGTTTTTAGGAAATCCTTCCTTGAATAAAAAATGAAAAAATTCACATTAATAATCATATATAAAGCTTTTAGTAACAGTACATATGCACTGTCAAAATTGTACTAGTAGACTATGATGTCAAAACAGACATTCCAAAAGCACAAACTGGCAGTTTTTCTTAACACAAAAGTTTTAAAGTATTAAGAATGGATTAAATTTAAATGTTCAGAATAATCTGTTCAAACCTGAGTATATTAATTAAGACTAAGTGTACTTGACAATTGAATGAATTAAGCCTAAAAACATTTCACTAAGAAACCAGTGGTCCATTTAACCATTTGATGAAACACTAACAATTTTAATGATTTATAAAGGATATGTATAGTGGAATTCCACATATTCTTTATTGAAATATTCTACTTAATGACATTGCTTTGTCTAATTTTCCTCAAGAAAAATCTTTTAGCATTTCTTAAAAGTCCCTCAAGATTTGAGGAAAACTATAAATTAGGAAAGATCTCTCTTCTAATAGATACAAATGATTTTGAGGACTCTGGTCTAAAGAATGACAACACAGGATTTTTCAGCATGGTATATACGGAAGTACTGAATAAATCTTCAACCTTCTCTAAGACTTCAAATAAAAATACAAATAACAGCCAATTAGAGATTTTTAAAAAAGAAAGGTTTATTGGGTCTTCTTTCCTTAGATCTACAATTTATATACATTCCCCTACAAACCTAACCTTGGGGTCACTTTTTGGCTACCATTTTTCATTTGTTTGTTTTGGGGTTTTTTTTTTTGCATTTTTCATTAACTTGCCCTAGTTCTTGCCTTTAGGATCTAACAGATACCTTTATAAAAGTAATAGAAAACATACAGTACTCAACACTAATTGGTCAATGGAAGAAGAAAACAGTGTCCATTTCATTTTAAGTGGGAGAGACTAGAAACAAAAATAACAGCTAAAGGCAAAATTTGACATTCTATAAATTTATAAAAGAGGATATATGGATGAAATTTGGTTAATTTCAGAAGGCACCTCAAGGCTAAAGGCTTTTTGTACTCCTTTCATCAATCACAAAATAACACACTTTTATTGCTATTCAAGTAGCAAAGGAAAACTTTACTCTCGTGAGCTTCAGTCCAACAACAAGGAATCATCATCATTCATTAAGACTGAAATACAGAACTGACTAAAACTGAAGTCTCCATACACGTATCAGTGGAGCAACTTCCCTGTGTGCTTTCAAATTAATGAAAAAGCGAAAGAAAAGTCACAGTTCGCCATTGTGATGTTAATGTGTCACTGAAGATTTTAGTGACTTCACTAGGCACTCAAGTACCATCTAGAGGGCTGTCCACTGTACAGGGCCTTTAAGAATAGAAGGTAAGGACACTCTGATGGTTCCCACGGACTAGGAGAATTGGTGGTAGGTCCTTCGATAGAGCTTCTAACCACGCCATATAGAGAGCACTAGACACAGCACCTTTCCGGGCAACTGGCAGACTCCTGGTATCAAAAAGGAAAGGAAATTAGGCCACGCATTTAAGTTGAGAAAAATAAACTGTAATAAAAATTATATATTGAGTCACTAATAATAGTAACTAAAAATTACAGTGGTTATACAAATTATTTTGGAGTGCAGGTAAATTGTGAACATGGTGTAGCAATGACTATACTCATATCACTAGTCCCCCTTTTTCATGTTTGAACAAAAGCTTTTTAAAATTCACCTAATAAGAACAGAAATGAGTATTTCTATAAACTGTAACACATTTGGTATCTAACGTTAAACCTCCCATTCCCCCTTCTTCAATAAGGATAGAATTCTTCTAGGAGAAAGGAATGTTTCTACCTAAAGTAAGAAAGCAGAAACCACACATGGGTAAATGAGATTCAAACATAATTAATTCTACGTATTAATTTTCAACTTATCCTATCTTTCTGGGCTTTCATTTTTATCTATAGATTAGTGGTAGTAGTAACCAGCTGCTCTGGGGAGTGTTTCCAGATTTCTATGTTTTAACATATTCCATTACAGATATCTGATCAGCAGCTGCAAAAGCTGAAATTTCCTGCTGTATTATTTTTTGTTAATCAAAATAACAATCCTTTGATAATACTTATTTCATCATTTGCCCTATTTTTGGAGGCCTGAACTTTTTTTTTTTTTTTAACCTATCTAAGGACCCTGGCTACATGATGGAGAAAATTTGGGTTCAAGTAATATGTAACTAATCTGACTCAGTAAAAGAAAAGCCAGACAGCCCCTAGATCCAACAGAGGACAGAACGTCTGTCTGTATAGTTTGTGTGTGAAACACAGGGGTGCAGACTCAGACAGGAACCCCTTTTAAAATTTCATCCCCAAGGAGTGCCTGGGTGGCTCAGTGGGTTAAAGCCTCTGCCTTCAGCTCAGGTCATGATCCCAGGGTCCTGGGATCCAGCCCCGCATTGGGCTCTCTGCTTGGTGGGGAGCCTGCTTCCCTTCCTCTCTCTCTGCCTGCCTCTCTGCCTACTTGTGATCTCTGTCAAATAACTAAATAAAATCTTAAAAAAATAAAATAAAATAAATTTCATCCCCAAGATAAAGTTGATGGTATTATTTCTATAAGGATGTTGCCCGGGTCCGAATTTTTTTTTTTTTACACCTTTTAAAAAAATTATTTTTTGAGGTACACTCTACCCCTACAGTGTGGAGTTTGAACTCAAAACCCCAACAGCAAGAGTCAAATGCTCTGAGGCAGCCAGATGTCTCACACCTTACCCCAGGGTCCAAATTTTAACTTGAGGCCCTCATATCCCACAAAGGCTTAATGGCTATGTCGTAGTGCCATTCAAGCTAAGGAATTTTTAAAAGGTGGGGAAAAAAGATAAAAGAAAAATCCCAGAATAAACTATTATGAAAAAAGAATGATTTAGATTCATAAAAACTTAAGGTCAAGATTTTTGTTTTACTTTCCTCCCCTCTTAAATGATTTCTCTATATGCTTAGAGCAAAGTATATTAACAAAAGTTTGTTTTTTCTTCCTTATAACTGTTAAGTCATTACTGAGGTTTATGTAGGTATGTACCTGGCATGGAAATTGATTCTAATTGCAACATCATAAGATGAACGCTCAAGAAAATCTTAGTATAGACAATACTTACATGACAATGATATTAGCTGTACTTGAATGCTCCTTTAATAATTCATTTAACCTGATCTGCCGGTAGGTCTGAAATGAAACAGGACAAAGTCATTCCTGGACCATTTGAAAAGTCGAATTTAGTGTAGTTCATAGAGCTATAAGTAAACAAAAAGAAACCAAAAGAATTTTGCTGTAATAAAAATATCCATTCCTTAATTTAGAAAAGAACTTATGATTTACACACACTGTTCACATACAGATCCAACTTAGAGGAGACTGAATTTATACAACTGATTCCTCCCATAACAAATGACAGTTCTTGATACTTATGTCTTCCTTATTTTTTAAAAAAATCAATGGAATATTAAGAAAAAGAAAGCAGAAGAGACACAATACCTTGGTTTTATAAAGTTCAAGCTCATTGTCTGTTATTCGCCATGGCTCATCTTCTTTCATTTTATCTGCAATATCTTGTTCTTTGTCATCTTCATGAAGTCTGTATGGCTCAATCATTTCATCAAAAGCTACAATACTTAAAAAAAAAACAAAAACAACCAGAAAGATTACTGACAATTAATTCCCAATTCAAATTCCTTAACACTAAGATCTCGAAAGCTAAATTAGTACTTGAGAAGTTAGTGTTTTCCATCTTTTATGCTCCTCCCCATACCCTAATTTATAATCATCACTTTGGTAACTTATTTAGAAAACAGCAATCGCTAGTTTCTCAAACTGATAAAAAATTTAGAACTGGATTCACAATAACAGAATTGCAATTTCAACTGCTCACTCTCACCTGTCTATATTTAACCCCTGCTCCTATGCCCACCCCCCTCAACCTACATACATTTTCATCACAGCAGCCAACATGATCCTTTTGAGCAATATGTCCAACTATATTGGCTCCTTTCCTCAAAATACTCAAATGTTTTCCTGGTTCAAATACCAATGTACAAAAGAGGAATACTAGTAGAAAAGGTACTAGAATATTCTGAAGAGAGGAGTGGGCAGATACTGAACATTTAAGAAGATGCAGAATTAAGCTCTAGATCCAAAGATACTTACTAGGATAAAAGACAGTAAAAGAACATTAACAACATTCTAATCCTCTATGAATGTGAAAAACATTTTTCAGTATCAAGCCTCATACAAAGCTCCTGGTATATATTATTTTATAAAAGGAAACAAATCCTTTCCTGATCCTAACCTTACAAAGTGCACCTGTTATTTTCTATTTAATTCTTTATACCAGCTTCATCATTTATTCAACATTTGAGAATAATTAAAATTATGCCTGGTGGTATAAATATACACATAATTATAATATCCTCTATGTGCCATTTTCAGGAGACTATTCCATGAAGATACTTTTCTTTGACTCTTGAGAATTCTGAATGCAACTATTATGGGCAAAGTCTTAGATTCTCCTATTTTAGTAATAAAGCAAAATAGTAAAAAAGTAATACATAATGTGGAGTAGGGATTGGGTGGTGGTAATGAATACAGGCATGAACAATGGAAATGTAAAGAACCATGTGGAATTTCTGTGGCATTAGGATTTTCAGAAATTACTTAGGCAACGGTAGCTGAATTCTCTGAAAACTGAAAGCCCTTTAGACTTACTCTGGTATCTGCTATAGGCATGCCAACCATCAGCATCAGATTAAAAAGAGTTAACTTCACATGTAATTAACAGCAGGTAAAAGCCGAGGTAGTTAAAGTTGAATGATCTATTACTGGAATATCCCAGTACATCATCCATAAAAAAATCAGAAATCTATACAGAGTAATTTATGCAATAACTTACTTTTCTTTCTTTGGCTTAGTATTAATATCTCCTAAGACCATGATATCAGAGAAGTCTATCCGGAACTTGCTCAGCAAAGTAGCCATCCTAAAACAAAAATGAATAGCAATGAGAGACATGAAAGCTGTATGTAAGTATTTTTATTCTATTCGGGCTGAACCAGTACATCTGAAGAAGCAGGATTTATAGGAAAACTGTATCAGGTGCTAGGCAAAGTCCATCTGAATTAATTTACATGGTATGTTCAACTAAGTAGACATCGAAATCCTGAGTAGAGACTCCTCCTGCATTCTTTTACTTTCTCTGAAATCATTTTAGTATCCAATAATGAATGGGTAGGGCAAGACACTAATAATGAAATCTGAACTAGTTTTTAAACTTAGTTTTTGTTACAGAGAGTGAGAACACACCTCCAGTTACAGAGCGAACAAGCCGAGAGGCTGGTAGGTACAGCCTGGGGAGCAGAGTCGAGGGTATTTACTAGTGCTGTACAGTGGCCGGCAGCAGCCCCACCTGCAGGGAGCACAATGGGCCACACAGAGATCCTGAATCACCACGCCGTCCATCTGCAACTACTGGAACACTGTGCGCCAGCTCTACTTCAATAAAGACTTTTTTAGACAAATTATACTGGTAAGTATATGGATTTCAGCAAAAACTAGTAAACACTTGTAGGTTTAATTATTTTTGGATTATTCTTCCATCCATGAAGAACGCATATCTCAAGGTCTAAAAAGGACTTTCTTGGGGCCAAACTGAAGCTATAACTGATGCCAAGTGAAGTTCACAGAATTTGAGGTGGGTGATTGGGACAGACATGAAAAGCGGACTCCAATAAGCCTCTGAGCTTCCAGTAAAGAAATCCCTTTTTCGGTGCCTGGTTGGCTCAGTGGGTTAGGCCTCTGCCTTTGGCTCAGGTCATGGTCTCAGGGTCCTGGGATTTAGCCCCATATGGGGCTCCCTGCTCAGTGGGGAGCCTGCTTCCCCCTCCCCCTCTGCCTGCCTGAGATCTCCCTGTCAAATAAATAAATAAAATCTTTAAAAAAAAAAAAAAAAAAGAAAGAAATCCCTTTTCAGAGGCATGGTTGGCAGTGAAGCCTTGGTGACAACAGCAGAAAAGTGGAAGGAAAAGCAGTTAGCAAAACAGGATTCTATCTTTAATCACATGAGATCTCTAAATTAAGATATTAGAAAACTGACTGACTACAGGTCTAGCCTTTAAATTATTTCTAGTATTTCTTGCATACTTCACTGTTTGAGATGAGTTGACACTTTGCTGAATTCCAGTATAAACTATGTGTGTATGTGTCAGAGCCCACAAAACTCAAATCTAAGGCATGAAGATAAATATAAAATGAGCCCCAGAACTCAATGAATGGTAACAAGTATGTTGTTTTTCAGGAAGGAAGGGTAACAACTGATGGGGAGACAAGGATTAAAAAAAAAAAAAATGAGGAAAAGTGTTATGAAGAAAGTGATAGCAGTGCTGAAGTATGGAGTATTTCCAAAGAGAAGGGAGGGCAGGCGAAGAGCTATTTTTAGCAGAGATGAGGAAAGAGTAGGAAGGAGTACATGTCTGAAATGGCATGCTTGTTTAGGGCAAGTGCCAGATCTATAAAATGAAGTATAAGGCAGAGTCGGGGGAACAGGGCACGTAACAGAGACCAAATTGAAAGTGCTTTGGGCAGAGGAATTATATGACCAGAGCTCTGGTTTCCAACTATGAACTCAGGAGCAATGTGTACAATATATGCTGAAAAGGTCCAAGACAGGACATGGGGTACTTAGTGAAGCACGGGAATCAGAACTAGAATAGAACAACACAGCAGAAATAAGACAATGAATGACAATGGCATCCTACATTTCTGTTGTCTTCAAGTCTACAAAATGTATCTCATATATAAATATGTAATTCGGGGGACATCCCCTGATTTTGTTTTAAAAAGTTGCTTAATAGTCTAATGCTCCAAGTTTTTAATACTTTCTAAAATGTCAACGTAGGAAAAAATAATAGGTATCAAGTAACACTAAGTACCTGCAACTTAAACATGAAGACTAAATTAAAGGGAATATGGTTTTATTCATGTAACTAGAATTTTTAGTTTCAGTATAGAACAGGGCAACATGACTGACATTTTCTGGATTGTCTCTGTTTTACCCGACCAAATGTATACTGTAATAATGAGATAGATACTGTAATAAGATAAATGCTCTTCAACTTAAATAGACTTACGCTCTCCGGTCATGGTCTATTCGATTTATTTTCCCACCAATGAATACTCTGATTTTACAGTCTTTCCACTTTTTCTTGGTAGTCAGAAGATAAGGTATCAATAATGTCAAACCTGAATCATAAAAATATAAAAATCATTTACTACATGCTAATGTCTCAATTAAGAGCTTTTAAGTCAATTTAATCTTTAAAAACATGTTTACTATAACTCCATATTAAAAATTTTTTTTTTCTTTTCATCCTTCCTTAATAATTCAGTCAAAAAGCCATGAGGTAGGTCTTAACAAAGAGGAAAGCCCAATGGAATCCAGCCCAGGTGAGGTGGGGAAAATGGCCTGGCAGACTAAGGAGATCAGTCACATACAGAAGGAATGAGGGAATGAGAGAATTCACTGAACATAATGGGAGCCAGGTTTTTTACTGCATTGAGAAATACAAGAAGGGAGAAGCTGGACTAAAGTCTGCAGTGTTGAACTGGAATTGGTTTTCAATCTATACCTACATGTACAAACATACACATGTGTGTTTCTGGGACCCATCCACTGAGAGGGCCAGGGAAAGCAGGGACACCCTAGTAGCAATAAGCATATTTAATGCCAGGATCATTGTTCTTCTCCACTAAAAGCAACTGGGCTCCTTGTGTAGATGGTGATTCAATGGCTGGTGCAGGCAAAGTACTAAAGTGAGCCTAGAACATCTCGTTATATCAGAAAATAAAAAAATGACTGGGAAATGCCAAACAGACATGCAAGTTGGCCTTCATTGGATCTTGTTGGCCAAATATGGGAACAATGTGAACACCAAAACAAATCATGAGAATGACAAATCATCTACTGAATACAATGGGAATCAATGAATCCGTGAGTATAGAAATAAGAAGGCTCCTTTCTTACAGTAAAATGCCAACTAATAGACGAGGAAGAATTAATGGGATTGGAAAATCATCATGTGACAACCACAACCACACCACACCAACAATAACAAGAGCCAAAACTATCAAGGGGTGCTAAAGATGGTGGGTGGTAAAAGTTGCAGTGACAGTGGCCTATTTACATAACCCCTAAATGCCTTCCCATCCCCTCATACATGTAACTACACAAAGGCAACAGTCACTTCTCATTCTAAAGATCTAGTGAAAACCATCTTACTGAGTGGTCAAGGTAACCTCACCAATGATGAGGTAAATCCAAATCATGTGCCCCCGACGAGATGTATACAGAAGAGCAAGGCATCACTTCTGTGAGATTTCTACCAAAATGACACAACTTGAACCAATTATGATGAAAGATCAAATGGTACTTCAAATCTAGTGACATTCTAAAAATGATGAGTCACATTAAAAAAAAAATTAAGGTCATGAGCTCAGGGAAGAACCAGTCAACTTCCAAAGTGAATGACACGAGAGAAAACAATTAAGCCCGACACCTGATTCTGAAATCAATCCTGTTTTGGAGAATGTTGTCTATGAGAGAAGCATACATGCCATTTCGCAGTACTAAGTTCCCACAACCTCAGTGTATATAAAATTGCTAAAAATCCTATCAACAACCTTACCTCCATCATCAAACAGCCACCAGACATCAATAGTGTTCTTTCCTTGTTTTTTCTGAAACTGTGTACTTGCTTCAAGAAGCTTTTGGTCAGCTACATTTAAGGGCACAACAGGGCCTTTGGATTCTAAACGATTAACCAGAAAAATAAGATGTAAGGGAGATAAATATTCTAAAGTCCCTTTTGCTGAATTCCTACAGTTTCCTAACTTTTGTGTATTTAAATGTTTATAATGCAGACAGTTGTATATGGAGTCCACCATAAGCTTTCAGTTGTTTAAAATTTAAATGTACTTTAAAAAAATGGTTACAGGTAAATGTATCTTTACAAGAGCTAAATTCATCCAAATTATCTTGCCTAATTTAAAATATTTTGAGGCACTGTGAATGAAAGAGAATCATAAATACCAATCAAGAAAATTATAACTAACTGCTAGATTTTTGTTTTTAAGAAGTCATGTTAGGCTAACTGGACAAATTAAGTTTATGCCTATGCTGTGAACATATTTCTTTTATAATGTGGTTCCTCAATAATATAAAGATCAAAAACATTTCTTACAAATAATGTTGTTATCATTAATATAAAAGACAGAAGGAAGTGGAAGACAAATGAATACAATCTAACGATTCTCACAGTGAAACCTCCAAGCCTAAGGAAGGACAACTTCATCTTGACCTAACTTGTCCCCTCGGTGTGTGATGCCCAAAGAAAAAGCCATGTAACGACACATCTTTCTTTGAAGCACAGAAAGATGGTAGGAACTCCTTGGAAGGGCACCGTCGGCTACAGGTCTCAGGAACAAAATACCAAGGGAGTTCCCATTTACATTTTCAGGAATTAAAAAATTAAAAAAAAATCAGCACTGACTCTATGAGCAAGCAAATGACTATTATGAGACTCCTACACTAAATTTTATGAGCAGGAATCCACAGGAGGAAACCTGCTCATGTCTGTAGGTTGTGTCCTTCACTTCTCATGCTGCCATGATGCACGCAAACATGATGAATGATTTTGCATGATGACATAGTATGGCTGCCAAACCACACTGCTCCATAACTCTCACCTCTATCTCCTTCTCATTAAAGTCATGCACGGGGACATGACTGTGTATCTCCCAAACGCAGCAGGGCTGTGAGAAATATTGTAATTTTTGAAATGAAAAATATATTAGTATCAAAATTAAGGGCTTGGCTGGGTACAACTGATGGTAAAGAATGCAAGTGACACTGGCAAAGAGACCCATTTCAGTGTCTCTGCTTATCATCTGAACCATGCAGTTTAAAGTAAAAAAACCAATACTGACATTCAGTGTTTGAGCATTTCAGAAATGCTATGATGATTTAAAGTAATTTGTCTTTGATATAATACCTTTCCCTGAGGTGATTTAACTTTTTTAGGTGAACTAAAGATGATTTTTTCTAATCTGCATTTAATAAACAACTGTAACATCACCTTGCCATGGAGAGAAAACTCAGATAAAAAAATAAAATAGCAGATTTGGAGTTAAAGAGTTAACAGTATGAAAAGGGGATTAAAATAAAATGATGAAAAATGCCTGCCTTTTTTCAACAGTGGTTGAGTTGGAGTCTTGCCATCCTCTTCCTCATCTAGATTATGTTCAAAAAACACAAAATATAAGTTAATTGCCTTTATATTAATAAAATAATGAAAATGTAAATAGAGCACATTTATAAACAAAGTACAGTATGAAGAGACAGTCTGTGAAAAATAATCAAGACTGAAGATAGATTATTTTCTGCACTGAGGGTTGAGGATTTTTAAAAGTAAACATTTTTAGAACCCCTCCAAGAGGGCCACTGATTAACACTCACACCTAAATTTTATTCCTGTAAAACTGACAAAAACTTCAGCAGGATTTTTAAACTTTTAAACTTTCATACTTGAAATCGATTGAAAAAATTCTGAACTATGGCTTACAGAAGAGAAATATGACATTAAAAACTGACATTGTAATACATAGCTCTTAATCAGTGCCACTGCATCACTGTGCAAATGACTGAAAAGTAATTTTAGAAACATATAATGGATATTTGGTATTTACAAAAATTAATCACTTGAAATAATAAGGAATTTGATCAGAGACGGTCTTTGGTTTATATAAAATACCAGGTTATACAGATATATGCATTTAAAATATATATAAGCATACCTACGTGTTTATACATGTACATATATATGTATGCATGTACTGGTCCATCTATATTTCAATATGTGTAAGTATTTTCTTGGAGTTAAGTTTTCCTAATCTCAGTTTTTTTTTTCTTCATAGAAGCTTCTTTTAAGTTGTTCAAGGCATAGAGAACTCCTGACTTGCACAGGAAAGAGCTCACTGCTCTTGAGTCAGGGGCTCCCAGGATTCCAGTATTATTACCTTTGACTCTTTTACTGGCTGTGTGAGCTTGAATTAGTTAACTCCTCACCTTTCTCGTTATTAAGAAGGGTGAAGGATACCTACCTCTTCAGATTGTTACGTTGCAAGCAAGAAAGCACTCATCTCAGTGTCTAGCACAAAGTAAGTACTCTGTGTGCCCCAATAACTGAGACAGATATACCAAACATCTAGGATTATATTATAATTACAGAAGAATGTTTTTAATATTTTGAAGACTTTTCAAATTATAAAATTTTCTACAAATTCTATACTAATTTTGAAAAGAACTGGCTAGAGAGGAAATAAACACAAAATAAAATGAATGCTATTTTTGAACTCTGATTTCTTATGCCTGTGATAGAATAAAAAACACTTCAATGATTACATTTGATTTTGTAGCATTAAATATTATTGTTCTTATAAAGTAGGTATTTGATACTATCTGCTTTTGATGATAATAAAAGTATATGGGCACACTGTGTATCCATTGTAAAGAGCTCAAAAAATGTCAAGGAAATCCTTACACTTAAAAATGACTTACACTAAGGTATTTAAAGGTATTAAAGGTATTTACATTTTTATAATAAAAAGGGGAGTAGTTTCCCACTCTGTAAAAATAATGACTTCACAGGACTGTGACACACAGTCATGAACTAATGTATGGATAATGTCCACTGCAATGTGGGAGGCACAGAGTGGATGCCTGATGATTACTAACTACTTCTTCCTTTCCTATCATAGTTTTACCTATCAATTCCTAACAGATTCTGTAAAGAAAGGGTCTGTTTTAGGAAAAAGAAAATGGCAGTAAAAATTAAAAGTAGGAGGAAACGAAAGCATGTACACCATAAACTAAAAATAAATGCAGGAATATAAGAGTTATCAAATCTTTTATAGAGATTTGCAATGAAACAGGAAAAAATTATAATTGATACAACAAAGAACTTAAAGGGGAAATGGGTGTTTACTAAAGCCTCAACCATCACTACTCTAAGCATACAAGGTGAGAAAGGAAAGAAATAAAAAGCAACAGCATAATTTGGAAAAGATTAATTTCAAAGAGACAGAATTTGTCCAAGGTAATCAATTTCAGAAAAAGAATGGTAATTCTTTGATAGGAATCAAAAAAGTATGATATGGTTTGATGATTTACAGTGCAGATTTTTCTTGTGGCATGCCAGCTGGGGCTAGGACAGATGGAGATACTGGCCTGATCAGAGGTAGGAGAGTGAGGGTGGGAGAGTAAGATTTGGAAGTCATCCCTCTTCCTGTCTGATAAACATGACATAGATAGATATATGGATGAAATTATCTGAAAGCCTCATGAGATTTAGAAACCTGTGTGTGGCTTAAAACCAGGGGTAATATATCTGCAATTATGGCCTAACAGTTCAGTAACCAAATACCAACAGCTCGTTCCTTCAGAGAAACTAAAATGAGGAATAAAACTGCATTTGATTTTTTATTACAAGGTTTTACTTCAACAACTCCAGATGCAGTAGATATAAAAAATAGTCTGAATTTCTTAGCACATAAATAAAATCCCTGGTATTTCAACATCTTAATTCATAGAAAAATTAGGTGGATTATTTTTATCAATTTTAATCCTTTCAGGGTTATCTTATGCTCTACTGCATTACTCTCAAATTACATTTCCTTCCAAGTTCAGATTTAACCCATGCTTCAAGCTAAACTGTTCAAAGTATAAATAAAAACATACAAGAACATACGAGTGTGTAATTAATGGGCATGTTTTCTCTGCAATATACTTTAATAACTGAAAAATAGCTAGTCATTTTGTAGCCATCCATTTTACCTTATCAACTAGAAATGAGCAGTACTAATTACAGAAGAGGTTACTTAATAAGACATCTTATATAATAAAACCCATTTCTCCCAAAATTAAACATTATCCTGGATAACATCTCTTGTCTGAATAAAAATTACCTTTGTGTGTAACAGCTTTCTCATCAGATGGTTTTGAAGTATCTAAATCCGATTTTTTACTATACTCCATACTTAGTACCACATCCTTGACACCAGGAGATTTCTCTTGTGATGACAGTAATTCTTCTATGGACATGAAAGTAATCAAAATGTTATCTAAATCTTGTTTTAAAGACTAACGAAAGCAACATGGTATAGCATTAATTAAATGACAATTCATAGCAAAGTTTATTATGAAATAATAAGTTTACAATAAATGATTTCTTATGTGAACATATGTGATCATCTCTTTTGAAAGGACTATTCACTCAAACATCCTGAGCCATAGTTAAGCATCAGACATTTGAATCAGGTGCTGTGGAATTCATAATGAGTGAGATTCAAGGAAATTAAGAATGTGGCAGACAAAAGAATGATGTATAAAATATGAATGAACTCTACTCTCAAAGTCATTTACACATATAAAAACTATAAAATATGACAAATATTCACATACCTGTAAGATGACAGAAAACACCGAAAAATTACACTCTGGACTAGAGAGCTAAGGCCAGAGGATAAGCTCATGGTAAAAGTACCATTTCTTCCTTTTTACTTTTTATTTTTTTTAAAAGATTTTATTTATTTGAGAGAGATAGAGAGCACACAAGTAGGGGGAGGGGCAAAAGGGAGGAACCCGACACGGGATTCCATCCCAGGACCCCGAGATCATGACCTGAGCCGAAGGCAGGCGCTTAACCAACTGAGCCACCCAGGGGCCCCCATTTCTTCATTTTTAAAGCACTTTTCTCATTTTCTTTCTTTTGGGAAGGAGTTAGTAAATAGTTAACTTCCACCATGAAAACATGCATCACAAAGACAAAAATATATGAAAATGGACCATCCACACATAATCCTCATCACTGATTTGTGTATATCATGAGAAAGATCAAGAGAAATGACACAATTGGAGGTACTAACACTATGCTAAGAACTTCACAACCTGTGTCTTTACAACAATCTTTAAGAAGTAAGTACTATTTGGGATTTTTGTTTTTTTTCTTTTTTTTAAGTTTTATTTCAGTAATCTCTATACCCAATGTGGGGCTTGAATTCATGACCACAAGATCAAGAGTTGCATGCTCTTCTGACTGAGCCAGCCAAGTGCTCCAGTGATCATGTCTGAAGAGATGAGGAAACAGAGGCTTGGAAGTCGACAGATACACCCAGACTGCACAACTACTGTACTAAGAGAAAAAGGTGGAATTTTCAAAGGAGATCTGACTCCAAAGCCACTGCTCTTAATTCTGTACTGAACTAAATTCCTGTCTCCAAGTCCTGATAATGAGTAACAAGACCTTCAGAACAATTTTCATAATAATTATAAACACTGAAAATATTTTCTTAAAGTTCTCGTCACATTCAAATCTCAGTAAATTACAGCTATAAATATAATTTATTAGTCAAACTGTGATACTTGTGAGAGTGAAAGGGAACACTACTAATTCTGCAGTGTTAACAAGTACCCTAAACCTCAATCACTCCTAGTGCAAGAGAGAACTGAAATAGTGTTTTGCAAGGCCTACTCCAGAGGAAGAAAATGCATTTTCAGCAAGCCATACTTTTGTGTTACTGGATAAAGACTTCAAAGGGTTCCTTTCAAAACTGCACAATACCCTTGAAATGGTGGGAGGAGGGGGAGGATTACAACTGTTTAAATACATAAACAGATGACAAAAGTTCATGATGTGCCTCTCAGCTATTTAGGCTTAGTTATATTTGATGATTTCGTTAATTGATTGATAAGGGCAAAATATTAGGTATGCAATTTTCTTCAGCTTATTTGTTCAACTACTAGAAAATCATTAGAGGGTATGGAATTTTCCACAGTTTTTATTAAGGTGGGCAAAAGAAACCAGTACACCTTAATTAGATTTTAAGCTTCATCTAAGAACACTTTTTTTTTTTTGTAAATGCTTTAAAAATTACATACTTGGAGAAGAGTTTAGCGTCAGGGATTAATGATGGGGGAAAGACAAAGTCTTTCGGGGCTTAAAGGGGTAGTACAGGGGAGATTTTTGTGGCTATGGAACAGTTCTGTATCTTGAATGTAGTGTTTAAATGAATTGGGCACATGTGTTACATGGCAGAGAACTACACACGTGTTCATGAACACACGCACACACAAGTTTAAGTAAAACCTATGAAATCTGAATAAGGTAGGTAAACTGTCCCAATGTCAATTTCCTGGTTACAACATATAACAATAGACATACAAGATGTTACCATTGGGAGAAACAGATGAAGGGTACATAGGACCTGTCTACTATTTCTTTTTTAACTTCTTAGTAATCTATAATTATTTCAAAATGAAAAAGTTAATAAAATGATTCACAATTCATAGGGTCTTATGTCAAGACAGAGTAAATGATATTACCAAGTTTAGTTTTTCATTATTAATATAATTGTGTAAAAAAGCACGACCTTTGAGAACATGAAAATGTCTGATGATTTAGCAGTCATTATTTTGTCCTCTATTTTATCATGTTTTTACAAATTTGGCCAATCTTAAACCATAACTAATGCTTGTTTCTCTTAAGCTTTTTAGATGGTTATGACTGAATTTTATTCTCTCTGTTAATAACCACCAGCCATCATCCAGGTTGGTACAAACTGTTGGAGCCAAATAGATCTGATCTCCACATGCCATACAGTAAGTACATGACCGAACTGACCGCGAATGTTGAAGTTACTGAAGAATATGTGAGAATGCCATCATTTTCTGACAAAGTCACTTCTGTTTTTAAAATGAAAAACTTATTCAAGCAAGATTTACCTTGTCCTTGAAGATGAGATATATCCAGACCCTCTTTTAGGCGGATAACCACTACTCCATATTGTATGTCAAAGGCGTCACTGTAAGAGGGGAAAAAATCAAAATCACAAACATTTTTGTGTCCTCCTCTATAAAATGAAGGCAGTGAGAGATTTTTCTTTCAACTTTAAATGTCTGATTTTTAAAATACACTTTTAAAAATACAGTGAGGCCCATATGATGACTCTTTCAAATCCTATACCATTCCCTTTCCTTTTTTCTGTAATACTCTTAAAACCCACTTAAGTGTAGACCTTTATAATACTGATACTCTACCTACACCAGCCATTTAAGAGCAGTGCCTGTACTAATATCATATCCTGTCAGAAACAAACCAAAATTATAGAAAAATAACATCAGTATTCCCACCATACTTTAGTTAGGCTTATACCCTGAAAGTCAAGATAAATACATGAAGACGAAAGAAATGCTACTGAGAATGTTAACAGGCTGGAGAGTATAAAGGGATCAATTCTGAAAGAAGTCAGTGTATCTTTTTTTAAGTTTTGAGCCAGTGTATTTTAAAACAATTCTTACATTTTTACAAAAATGGTTTAATGAGTAGTCTAAAGATTTTATATGCATTTGCAGGCATATATTCATATGTCCTTTCAAGTTTTTTAAACACAAAAGGGAGCATCCTATAACACACACAAAATACATTAAAACCTCGAAGACAATTCTAAAACCACACTTTAATGCTAGAAACTGTTGAGATGATGAATCATGTAGATCTAATTCTTCTCAAATCTACTGCAAGAATACAAATTTCTAAACCTCAGCTTGTTGCCCAGAGTGTAACAGGCTTAACTTTTATTTTTCATTTTTATTTTTAACTGTGCAAGCAATAAATATTCATTATGTGCAAAAAAGTGATACATAATCTATAGTTACATATAACAAAAAGAAAAGGCTAAAAGCTAAAAAAAAATATCAAATTTTGGTTCCTACTGACACACACACAAACATGTATCACTGTAACAGGTCTTTTATTGGTGTGTTGTTTTTTTTTAAATAATGGAGAGACAATTTTGGCCTCATTCCTGTAATGAATTAACTAAAGTCTAAAGAGATTCATTAGAAAAAGAAATTAGGGACGCCTGGGTGGCTCAGTTGGTTAAGTGGCTGCCTTTGGCTCAGGTCATGATCCCAGAGTCCTGGGATAGAGTCCCACATCGGGCTCCTTGCTCGGCAGGGAGCCTGCTTCTCCCTCTGCCTCTGCCTGCCTCTCTGTCTGCCTGTGCTCGCTTGCTCTCTGTCTCTCTCTAATAAATAAATAAAATCTTAGAAAAAGAAATTAATGGACATAGTAACCTACCTCAGTTGTATATTGAAAGAAGTAATACTAGAGAAGAGCAACTGTAAGTATTTAAAAAATAGTTAATAAATTCCAAGTGAACTAAAATCGATTTGATTAAAAAACATCCAGGGAATATAGATTCCAGAGCTTACTTTGGATTAAAATAGCTAAATGTTTTTGTTACCAACCATAGGGATTTCTATAAGCTATATAATTTCTCTAACCTATAAAAATGATCTGGAATTTCAGACCCTCCCTGCTGTCACTAGGCACAGTAAATAAATGTCAATTGCTCTAGGTATCTTTAAACAACTAAACTGAAGTGTCATAAGATAAAAGGATAAGCAATATCATTGCTTTAAAACTGCCATCAGGGGCACCTGGGTGGCTCAGTGGGTTAAGCCTCTGCCTTCGGCTCAGGTCATGGTCTCAGGGTCCTGGGATCGAGCCCCGCATCGGGCTCTCTGCTCAGCGGGGAGCCTGCTTCCTTCTCTCTCTCTGCCTGCTTCTCTGCCTACTTGTGATCTCTGTCTATCAAGTAAATTAAAAAAAATTAAAAAAAAAAAAACCTGCCATCAGTCGCCATGGCCCTGGAAAACCAGAGAGCATTATTTTCCTATCTTTTAATTGCTGCCTGCTGTACAACACTCAGAGTAATACTTGACTCTCAAACATTCACTTCGGTTCCTGGAGTCAGAAAGACCTTTTTCTTTCAGTGTTCCCATATGAGCTACTACAACTAACAGTGTAAAAATTAGAAAAATGTCACTTTTTCTATTTTCTGTAATAATTATTTCATCTCCCTGGTCTTTCATCTTGAGAAAGAAAAAGCACAGCCCATGGAGGATGGCCCATATGATTTAACCTTTCTTTTACACTGCCCTCCCTTTCCAAATTCCCATATATACAGAAATACACAGGGCAGAATTAGAAAGTAGGATGAAATGAGGCTTACAAAAATGTAATAACCCCAAAGCTAAAGAACAGTCACAACACCTGAAGATCCAGCAGGGCTTTAATTTTACTAAGAGCACTTAAGAATTATTTGGATATTTATTCATTGTATACTTTACTAATCAATATAAAGAGGTGCTTTAAATCTCTTTATAGGATTATGGCTGATCCTTCAAAGTTATTTCAAGGTAGCTATGAAAACAAAACTGTCAGGGCGCCTGGGTGGCTCAGTCAGTTAAGCAGCTGTCTTTGGCTCAGGTCGTGATCCCAGGGTCCTGGGATTGAGGCCCACATCAGGCTCCCCGTGGAGCCTGCTTCTCCCAGTGGATAACCTGCTTCTCCCTCTCTCTCTGCCTGCAGCTCTACCTACTTGTGCTCTCTCTCTCTGTCAAATAAATAAATAAAATCTTCAAAAACAACAAAACAAAACAAAACTGTCTTATATGCTACAGGTAAGTAAGTATGGTTCCAACGGGAGTTCCAGTAAGGGAAATAACTCCGGTGAGCTAAGGGTAATCAGATCAAACTTCAGAGAAATAAGATTTGAATCTGGTCATAAGACCTACTTTGCCAAATACAATATTTTTTTTTTTTAAAAAGGACAATTGTTTGTACATAAAGGGAGTACTTTATAAGAATAAATGAACAGTTCTATTTTACCAGCAGCTGTAATAAGAAAACACTATTCTTCTATCAAGAATGGTGGTGTGGGGCACCTGGCTGGCTCAGAGGGTAGAGCATGTAACTTGATCTTGGGGTTGTAAATTCAAGCCCCACGTTCAGTTGAGATTACTTAGGGAAAAAAAAAAAAAAGAATGGTGGTATGATGGACTCTTAACCACTGAAAACAGAGTTGCCAGAGCACAGTCACTAGGGGGATGGAAGAAAGAGGTAATGGGGATTCAGGAGGACACTTATCATGATGAGCACTGAATGATGTAGAGAATTGTTGAAGCACTATATGGTATACCTGAAACAAATATAACACTGTATGTTAACTATATTAGAATTAAAATAAAACATTTTTTAAAAATGGTGGTGTGAAAAGTTCCCTTTATTCTTTAAAAAGCAGTATGAGAGAGATAAAGAGACCTATTAAGCAAATTCCAGAATACTAGGAAAGGAAGTACTTCAAAATTAAGAAGAAAATCTGGCAAAAATAAAAAGAAATTTTATTCTTTTTATTAAATAACTCTGTTCCAAAAGCATTTGTGGTAGATTAAGCAGATACATTCATAAAAAATCAATTGAAACATAAACAGACTAAAATCAGAAAGAGAAAAAAAAGACAAAGTAACAACAAAAAGAATGCATTAAACAATCCTTACAAAGGCAGCTGAAGTCATGTTAACCACAACTATGCTCACTGATAAATATCCTTCATTTGAAATACCACTAACAAGTGAATAGCAGACCCAGAATTTACACTCAAGAGTAGAAAAGCAACGCATGTAAGTACACTAAAAAAAAGAGAAAAGAAATAAAAATGAGCTAATGCATTAATCAGTTAACTGCAAAACCAGTTTCCAAGGACAGCAAACCAAAACTTCTGAGGGTGATATCAATGATGATATGCCTTTCTCAGCTCCAGATATTATAATGATGTAACAGAAGGTGACAGATCTGACAACACTGGGAAATCTGCTCAGCAATAGCTACAAGGACACGAGAAAGCTTTCTAACTTAAATGTTAAATGTGTGAATGTTCAAATGTATGACGTGACAGAGAAAGCTCAATCAAAAATTTTTGTTAATAGCTCATCAACTGAAAACCTGATAACCCCATCAGATTCTTTTTCATTCTTATGCTTTTACTAGAAGAGACTATATGAGAAACCTTTGCAGACAAGGCTTCAAAAACCAGCAAGTTTTCATTTTCTGAGCCAAGTTACTGAGTTAAAAGGATACTTACTGAAATATGTTTATGTACATATCCACATCTCTCATATCTGCTTGCAACCAGTCTTTCTTAAATCCAAGGACAAGTGTATTGGGCTTCATACGCCCAAGACCAGCAGCCTAAAGTACAGGAAAAATACAACTTTAAAGATATACTATTCAGCAAAATATTTTTTAAAGGATCTAATCCTCCAAATGGATAGGCTATAAACATTTTCAAGCTGTGCACCCTTATCAGCAAAAACTCTTGAGTATCTAATCCATGCATGTTTAATAAACTATATATATTATATTATCACATATTATGATTAAACATATGCAAAAATTGAAGATAAATGCTTTAAAAATTCTAAATGGACATTTTCATACTCATATGATTTGCCATAATTTCTCTATTTTTAGTAAGAAAAAGATAGCAGTATATCTAATCTTTCATAAAAATCATAATGATACAGTGTTATTCTTGGGTTTTTGCTAGTCATTAACATCCAGAAGCAAAAGTCCAAATGAAGGCAAGCATCATTGATTGCAGTTCTGAATTCCACCACTAAATTTTGACTTCTTTTTACCAATCATGACTTTCTCCTGAGAAGTGGCTAACTTTCTTCCTCAAATGTTCCATCAAATTATTTTTTGTGTAACTTCATCAAGAGTTGCAAGTCAATATGCTTAACATACCCCCAAATCCCACGAATCTCTTCTTTTGTAAGATAGTAAAACAGATTTTTGAACCCCATTACCTATTTGCAAAGCTTTCTCAGAGCAAACAAAAATTCTCTCACCATAAAAGAAGTAATTACCCATTTCTTGCCTCCCACCAGGTCCTGGTAACATTTAATATACTTCTGTCACTTGAATTTGCTTGTCCTTGATGTCTGTTCCTTGTGACTGGTTTATTTTATTTAGAATCATGTCTTTCAGGTTCATCCACATTATACCATCTATCAGAACTAGATTATTTTCTTGGGCTGAATGATATTCCACTGTTTGTGAGTACTACATTTTGTTTATCCATTTATCTGTTGATGGAGGCTCACCTTTTGGCTATTGTGAGAAATGCTATCAACACTGGTATACAAAGATAACAACCTGTTTGGCCCCCTGCTCCAATTTCTTCACATGTATGTCAAGGAGTAGAACTGCTGGTCATATGCAGATTCCACGCTATGCCAAGCTATGGGAAACTGAACTGTTTCCCATAGCAGCTAAAGCATGCTATGAGCCCACCAGCAATGCATGCATTTCAATTTCTCCACATGCTCAACAACACTAGTGATTTCTTGTTTTTTGGGGGGGAGTTGGCAGAGAGGGATTGTTTTAAATTATAGATATCCTGGGAGTATAACATTATCTCATTGTGATTTTGATAAACATTTCCCTATGACTAAGGATACTGAGCATCTCTTCATGCATTTATTAGCTATGTTTAGATCTTCCTTGGAGAAACGTTTACTCAAATCCTTAGCCGATTTTTAACTGGGTTGTTGGTCTTTTCTCCCTGTTTTAGGAATTCATATGTTCTGGATATTAAACTTCATCAGATGTATGACTTACAAGTATGTTCTTCCATTCTGTAGGTTGTCTTTCACTTTCTTGGTGTCCTTTGATGACTGTAAGGTTTTAATTTTGATGATGTCTAATTTATCTACTTTATTCTTTTGTTGCTCATGCTTCTGGTGTCATATCTAAGAATACACTGCCAAATCCAAGGTCATGAAAATTTATCTCTATATTGTTTTCTAAGAGTTTTATGGTTTTAGCTTCTATATCGCTGATCTATTTTGAGTCAATTTTGGTGCATGATGTGAAGTCACATTTATTTATTTTTTTTATTTTTTAAAGCAATTCTACTGTCAATGTGAGACTCAAATAGAGATCAAGAGCCACATGTTCTACTTGGTGAGTCAGCTAGACATCCCCACACTCAAATTTTTAAACAGGACATACTTAAATCATGTTTTGCAAAGATTAAATTAACTCAAATATATATTAAGTGCTTACCATGGCCCACACATGGTCCTAAGCTTGGAATAATTAGAAATATTTCTAACCATATAAAACTTCAATTCATTCTCAAAACATTCTCTCCATGCACAAGTTTCTTTCAAAAAATAAGATTTTTTTTCCCCACTCAGTATTAAAAACCACCCTTTGACTTCAAGGGACAAATAAAAAATAACCATTATTATTTTTTACAACTATCTGTTAGGTACACCAAGATAGCCACTAACCCACACAGTTTTATTTTTGTTTGGTAAAAGAAAAGCAAGAAACATCTTTAAGTTTTAGAGCTTTTTAAAGAACTAAGCCACAAGATAACCAGTAACTTCTTGGCACAAAATGTTGTCATTGTAATCCTCTTTTTATTTTCTTTTTCATCACAAACTTTTGTCACAATCTTACTATAATTAAAATGCTTTATTTTTATAAAATTAACAGTAGCATCCCACAGCACTCTGTGCTCGTTTCAACTTCATTATTTCAATAACTTTCCCCTGAATGACTGAGCAAAGAAATTTCAAATGTATCACTCATCCCTAAATTCTTTGTAAATTCTAATCCAAGTAGCTATTCACTCACAAGTAACGTTTTCAGTTCCCATAAAACATCATGTGCTTTAAAGAATCATTTATTCCTGAAAATATGTCTTTTCTAGAACAGATTTAATGGTTCATAAAAAACCAGTTTTTCATGGAATTCCACAATTGAAACCAATCAGGCAGAAAGCAGTCCTTTGAAGCTCATCTCTAGTTTCAAACATTCCTGTAATTTGTTTCTCTGACTCTTTAGCAATGTTTTCTGTTTGTCTTCCACCAGAATTTGCTGATGAGAAATGTATTTGTTGTCATATTTTTCTGGGTAGTATCATAACTGTTCTTACTGCAGCAGAAAGAACCACTTACGTCCACAATGGTACATGGCTTTTACTTTTGCATTTCACTATTAAGTAAAAACATTTCCAAACATTATGGTTATCTACTTAAATGCAGTTAAGTACTGCTGTGAGATTTGTATCACTTTAAAAATCAGTGAGAAAGAAAACTTGTAGATTTGTGGTTCCATGTCCTGGATGGTTAAAACGTTCAGCTAACAGTGATGGCTTTAAATTATCATTAGCAATTATCTCATGGCTCCATAGATTTAGGATGTTGCTATAGGATCTGGACATAATTTACATTTCAAATATTCTTATTGGAATGTGAAATTATTTTGGTCAACTTATTTTAGAATAATTTAAAAGAAATGACCATTTACCTTAAAATCTGGCTAATGAAGGGGAAAGGTGCCAGAAACATTCTGTATATATTAACAGAGCATACTTCTAGGCTATTTTTGTCCTGGAAAAAGGTAGAGTTATGTCTATAATGAGATTCTGAATGAGATCCACTTGATTTAAAGGGCCATCATAATCTGTGATCTGAATTTTCAGTAAGAACTATTAGATTTTCCTCTTTGCAATGAAGCTTTAAAACTTGTTTGACAGGTTAGTAGCTCCTTCCATTAAAAAAAGAAAAGAAGTGGCGCCTGGGTGGCTCAGTCCTTAAGCAGCTGTCTTTGGCTCAGGTCATGGTCCCAGGGTCCGGGGATGGAGCCCCCCATTGGGCTCTCTGCTCGGAGGGAAGCCTGCTTCTCCCTCTCTCACTCCCCCTGCTTGTATTCCCTTTATCATGTCTCTCTCTGTCAAATAAATAAATAAAATCTTAAAAAAAAAAGAAAGAAATGAAAAATCCAAATGTATAAACAAGTCAGCAGTCCTGATGTGTCACTGCCAAAGGACTCCTTAAGCAAGCTTCAGGTAGAATGTCTCTTTTTAAAAAACTGAATCTCAACTTTTATTGTGGAAGTTAGATGTTTAAATGCTAATTTAAAGATAACTAAAATGCTTATCATCAGTAGCTAGATAAATGAGGGACAGAGAAATGAAAAGTCAGAGAGAAAGGTGTAGGAAAGCCTAAGAAAACCATCTAAAAACAGCATCTCTGGGACTATAACATAAGTCACTGAAGAAACAAATCAACATACAAAAGACTATCTTGACAAAGATTATAAATCTCTCACAGATATACAGGCATTTGCCATCTGATATAACACCTTTCCAGAAAGTACAAAGTAAAGAGAAATACTGCCTGTGGCAATTTATACTAAGATGTCAGTGATTAATTCTCCCATTTGTAAGTTTATTTTGCACAGACAGCTCTGACACCAGAGTAAAGTCAACCTCTTGGATATTTATGTCAAGTGCTGGTACATGCCAGGTTTATAGGACAGCCTCAAAATACCGCTCTTCTATGCATCCCACCTTTGCCCCACACTGCTGAAATGCTCAAGACCCATTGGGGTGAACATGTCAGGGGATATCTGATGGGGATAATGCACCTTCACTCTCATCAACAGTGTCATTTTTATTACAGGAACCTTTATAGGCAGAGGTCCTCCAAATGTAGGACGTGGACTGCACAGCAGCACCTGTTGAGTCACAGGACTCACTGTAGACCTGCTAAGTCAGAGCCCAGCATAGGCTGTTCTCAAAAGTCTACCAGGTGATTCTGAGGCAAGCTCAAGTTTAGTAGCACTGCTCTAAGTAAGCATTTTCCTTCATTTCCTACATAATATTGATTAAATACACAGGAAATGCCATAGAAATGTTCCTATAAATTGTATAAAACAAGTAAGATTTACCCAGTGGAAATAACCTTATGATCAGAGATAGGAATTTACTTAAATAATAAAAATTTTGCATAGAAAAGTGAATAGGGGGTGCCTGGGTGGCTCAGTGGGTTAAGCCTCTGCCTTCAGCTCAGGTCATGATCTCAGGGTCGTAGGATTGAGCCCCGCATCAGGCTCTCTGCTTGGCAGGGAGCCTGCTTCCCCACTCTCTCTCTGCCTGCCTCTCTGCCTACTTGTGATCACTCTCTGTCAAATAAATAAATAAAATCTTAAAAAAAAAACCTTAAAAAAAAGTGAATAAATAATCATGTACCCACTACCTAAAGAAAATAAACATGACACACTTCAAACACCCTATGTTTCCTTCTCGTGCCCTCTTTGCATTTTTACTATGTATTCCATTATTTAGGCAGACACACCTACACATTTTTAATTTATATAAAATTTAAAATTTTATAGTATCCCCATATTGTTCCTATATTTTAGCTTGCTATTCCCCTTAATGCTCTTTGTTTTTGAGGTTTCTCCCTATTGCTATGTAGAATTCCACTGCATGATTATACCAGGATATTTAAAACCATGACTGATGGTTGTTGACTTTATGCCCAACTCTTTGTCACTACCACACATAATGTTATTACAGCGGTGCCAAGATTTCCAAGTGCTCTAACTGCTCCTAACACTGTCAAGTGGCAGACCAAACTCTGGTCAGTCTAATGAGTATGGAGTAAACATGTATTGTATTATATTAATACATTATATACATTATAATAATGTAATTATGTGTACATTAATTACTTTAATTAATACAATGTATTATTTTAATACATCCATTGCCATTTATGTCTCCTCTTCTTCTCCTTTATTTCCCTCTTCCTAATTTAGACGATTTCTTTACATATTCTGGGCCATATTCTTTTGCTAGTAACATGTTGTCCCTCTGGTCTGTAGTTTCCCTTTTTTGTTTTCATGTTTTTTTTTTTTTAAGAAGCACAAAGTTCTAAATTTTAACTAAAGAATACTTATCTCTTCTTCATAGTTCAACTTTCTCTGTCTCGTTTTAAAAAATTCTTCCCTGCTCCAAGTCACAGAAGTATTCTGTATTTTCTTCTAGTAGTTGAAAAATTTGCCTTTCATATTTGAGTCCTTAATCCATCTGGAAATAGTTTTTGTATAGTCTTTGTAATGATCTGTTACATTATATTTTTACATGGATGATTCATTGTCCCAGACCATCCTGGATTTAATGCTACCTCGGTCATGTATTAAATATCCTATATGAGTGGTTCTATTTCTCCTGTTTTATTCCATTAATCAAATTATCACTACTTCAATACTACTATGTCTTAAGTACTGTAGTTTACAATAAGGCTTTGTATCTGCCACAGAACGTCCACTTCCACCCCTTATTATTCCTGAGGATCACCTCAGATATTCTTACCCTTGTACTTGTCAAGTGTGAGAAATGTGAAACATTCAAAAAGAAGGGACACACACACACACACACACACACATACAACAAAACAAAAAAAACAGAAGGGGCATGGATGACAGCACTCTGAGCCTCCCACCTCTGCTTTAACAAAGTGAATGTGCTTCCAGATAAGTTTTCTTTGAAGAAAGGGATTCCTCCAAAAATAAGACAGCAACCACTGCCTCAGCCCATTTGTTTCTTCCCACAACCTTTAGGGCTGATTGAGGAAATTAAGTTTCAAAGAAACTGAGTAACTTGCTCAGAAAAAATTCATAATAAGGAAGTGGCAGTGCTAGCATTTAACTCCAGGACTAACTCTAAATCCCATGTAACTACTGTGTCATACACAAAACAAAGTGAAGTCTAAGCTTAGTAAATAAATAGAAATATAGTAAGGGACCAGAAATTTTTAAAAATTACATAAGAACTACCATTACTTACCACTTAAAAAAAAACCCAGTGAGGTAGAGTGGAAAATGACGGAGAAATATCTTAAGAGAATAGGCTAAGATAATTTCCAGATAGGTTTTGCCCTGCCAGCCAACAGCACACTATCTCTATAGTTCTTTAAGCACTTAGATTACACATATCTTAGTAGTAATGCAAATATTTTAAAAGATACACCATTTTTATTAATATGAAGAATGACATCTAGCATGCAAAAGGTTTTAAAAGCTTACACAAAACTTGAATTTTATTATTTGAAAGGTGTAACGTATTTACCTGCATTAAATACTGTGCACCTTCTCTCAAATCATCTGCATGGACCGGAGCATAAAAAGCTTTCATCTTGTTTTTGATAAGCCACCGCTGGTATTTGGCTTGATCAATGGACATCTCTTTCATGGCTTGTCTTCGAGGGCCCTTTTGGATAAGAATATTAATAATGCCTTTAACTGAGAGATAAGCAGTCCACATTTATGAAAATCACCCTATTATCCTAGCTTAAACAGGGTGCCTAAACCTTGTGGATGGGAGAGAACAAGATTTTATTTCCATGTCAATGAATTCTTTCCATAGCCCTGAAGATTATGACAAGATAGGGTTGATGGAACAGTTAAGGCACAGGAGGAACCATGAAAAGAGAGAAGAGAAGAGGAAGAAATACACACTGAAACATAAAAAGGAAGTTTTGCAATACACTAAGTAAATGAGAGAAATAAGAAATTATTGAAAATGGAGAAGAGATCATATGGAGAAAAGTAAGAGCCTTCTGTTTTTCTACAAAAAGTTTCCCAATTTCTTTTTTGTTTGTCCTCAATGTCTGAAATATTAATTCTGAGGAACTTGAAAATATCACTGAAAAGGCAAGTTTGCTGTAAAATATAAATGCATTTTTTTCTTCATGCTTCTGTTAAATGAAGAACAGAATTAAGAAAATGAGATTTTCAACTTGCAATTCTATTTTGATCCTTGCAAGCAACACATAAAATGTGTTATATGCAAATGTATATAAAGCAAAAATCTAAAAGTAGGTTTAAGAATAAGCCTTGAGGGACGCCTGGGTGGCTCAGTTGGTTAAGTAGCTGCCTTCAGCTCAGGTCATGATCCCAGCTTCCTGGGATCGAGTCCCACATTGGGCTCCTTGCTTGGCAGGGAGCCTGCTTCTCCCTCTGCCTCTGCCTGCCTGTGCTCACTCTCTCTCTCTCTCTAACAAATAAATAAATAAAATCTTAAAAAAAAAAAAAAAGAATACGCCTTGATTGTTCATGTAAAAGTAAAGGAAAAATACAGTTTGTTTTTCCTAGGAGGAAAATCGCCTCAATTGTAATTTCTTGTGGTCAAAAAACCCCAACCTGAACCGACCAAACCTAGACACAACAATTCACCTACCTCCTTGAACCTTTTTTTTCTTCTGGTAGTAAACATTCCTAGTGTTCTCAGAACAGTATGAGAAATATTAGTAAGAAAATGCACATAATGTATTTCATTTAGACTCCTTACCAAGAAGCTACTTTTCTTAGCCAAACCATTTTTTAAGAAAAATATAGTTTGGTAAAATCTCAAATTAAATAAGAAAAAGAATGAAGATTCAAAATTCTAAAATCTTTTCTAAAATGAGGTTTTGAGACTGTTTAGAAAAGGCAATAATATTTTGAAGAATATAACTAACTTCAAAAAAACACCAAACTCAACAGATTCATCTTGTCAAATTGTTTCATACCAAGAAAGCCCCACAAATTACAAATTATACACACAGAGCAAAAAATACTTTAATATAAAAAAATACAAACACTTACCATATGTACATGACTACAGATCATCAAACCAACATTTTTTGTGAAATCATGAACAAGATGAAGTAAAGCTGGGCGTGAGTTTGGAGCACCTGTCATAACAAGACACTGTGGCCTAATTTAAGATTAAAAAATAAAAAAAAATTAGAGAAGTTTAGATTTTTGATAACATGGACATGTTTTTAAGTTGCTTCTCTTAAGAATGTATTATTACACTAGAATCTCCTTTATCAACTGTCCTCAGGATAATACTCCACAGAATTCTCAAAAGAAGAGGACTTTTAAGCAGGGTTTATCAGTATGTGATAAATGCAAAAACAAAAACTTTTTGGAACAAATATCATACCAAATGTCCTTCTAAAATAATAGGTAATATATATACATCAAGATTCTGGTAGGTATTCCAAGAAGAAATAGAACAGTTAGGGGTGCCTGGGTGGTTCAGTGGTTAAGCCTCTGCCTCGGCTCAGGTCATGATCTCAGGGTCCTGGGATCCAGCCCCGCATTGAGCCCTGCATCAGGCTCTCTGCTCAGCAGGGAGCCTGTTTTCCCTTCCTCTCTCTCTGCCTGCCTCTCTGCCTACTTGTGATATCTGTCAAATAAATAAATAAAATCTTAAAAAAAAAGAAAAGAAAAAGAAAAAATAGAACAGTTAAAATATATTAAATATATGTAACAACTTTTCACCATCTAAAGGTAATAAAATATTCCAGTTCTTTCATAGAACTCACAAAACTTCCCAAGAGCATGGCCTTCCCTTCATGTTCAAACAGGTCACCTTCCTTCTTAGCTTGATCACATAATAGTGATTTCTACTTCATAATATCAGCTCTCTCTAATCTAGCTTAATTTTAATGACAGCTATCATATAAGTAAAATCAGCTATAGTTGATTCGAAGGTTTCTATTTGAAGTAAGAGTTTTAATTTTAATTATGATGAAAATCAAAACTAAATTGAATTGCTTTTGTAGACACAAAACAGTGGTAATGACTTTCACATATTCTTAACTCTTGATTTTAGCTGACAAGAAATGGAAATCAATGTTATTTTATGAAAAATATTTGGGTATCCATTTTATAAGTTCAAATATTACCATAAATTCTTTAAAGCAAGAATTTATATAATTAACCCAAACTTTAATAAAAAGCAAATATAGGGGCACCTGGGTGGCTCAGTGGGTTAAAGCCTCTGCCTTCAGCTCAGGTCATGATCTCAGGTCCTGGGATCGAGCCCCGCATCGGGCTCTCTTCTCAGCAGGGAACCTGCTTCCTCCTCTCTCTCTGCCTGCCTCTCTGCCTACTTGTGATCTCTCTCTGTCAAATAAATAAATAAAATCTTAAAAAAAAAAAAACAAATATACTAAAATTTCTGACTTAACCACTAAATTAAATGTTAGGGTAGGTCCTAATCTCATAAAATAAGCATGAAAACTTGAATAAAGACTATAAAAAAAAAAAAAAAAAACAAAATAAACTAAGGGATCAAGAATTTTAGTAAGCTATCTGAAAAAGAATTCTCCCTGTCGGGAGAATGACATCATCTTCTACAGCCCAGGCTGCTCAGTCTCCCCATCTGAGCTTTAGCAGGTTAAATAGCTCCCCACATAGAAATTACATAATTTCTAACCTTCTTGGTAGCTTACAACTGACCCTCTGAGTGGCTTAAAGTCCATTTCCTCTACCTCTAAAAAGGAAGCTCGCTACCCTTCACACTTTGTTTCCCTTTCCTGTAAACTATGCTACGGATGTGGTGATGACTTTGATCACATGACAAAAACACCTGCTAAGAAATAAGACTGACAAGATGCAAGGAATGTGGGGCCTGAATAAGCCAGTGCAGCAAGTCCGCCGGCAGTAAGCCATCCATATGTCTCTGGACTATCATGTACCAGTGATGTCTATCTTGTACAGCCACCGCATAAGTTAGTATTTTTTAATGGTAGTTTAACTTACACTTTAACAAACCTAGTCCTACAGTTAAATAACTTGTAGTCCCTATCTTTACTAAATGGTAAATATACCAGAGAGGCTTAATTTGTTATAGTTGTATCATGCCAAAAAAAGTATAGTATGAAATATATTAGAGATGGCGAGTAACAATGACAGAGATGACAGAGTATAAACATCTGTTTCATTTTAACTCCTTCCTCAAAAAACGCCATTGTATAATGGGATTTTTAAGGCACAAAATCCACAAAAATATGAACAGTAATACAGAAATACTGAAAGCCAGAAAGCAGATGGAAGAACAAGAAAGGATATAACAAATCAGGAAGAGGCTAAATCTATGAGCAAGCTGTGAAGCTACCTGATTTTATGCCTAAAAAAATCACCAAAATGCCTACAAGTCAGTAGTAGTGGGGCACCTGGGTGGCTCAGTGGGTTAAAGCCTCTGCTTTCAGCTCAGGTCCTGGTCCCAGGGTCCTAGGATCGAGCCCCACATCAGGCTCTCTGCTCAGCAGGGAGCCTGCTTCCTCCTCTCTCTCTGCCTCTCTCTCGGTCAAATAAATAAATAAAATTTTTAAAAAGAAAAAAGAAGTAGTAGTGCCTCCGGAATAGGAAGGGGCCATGTATTAAGGAGACCAAAGTCAGAAGCAGTGGTTTCAACTCGGCACAAGAAACCACTAGACAGAACCAAATCATTTCCATCCCTATGATGAACAAGTATCTCTGTCCTCCCCCAATTCTGTTAGGCTAGGGCTTATTTCCCAGAAAGGGCCTCAAAATCACAATGAGGTATCACTTCATAATACTCAGAGTGGCTAGTACCAAAAACAAAAAGTAAGCGAGGATATAGAGCAAAGGGAGCCCTCATGCCCTGGTGTTTGGAGAATGAAAATTGGTGCAGTCACTATGGAAAAGAGTTTGGAGTTTCCTCAAAACACTAAAGAGAGAGTAATTTTACAATTGTGTATTTCAGTGATGAAAATGAAAACACTAATTGGGAAAGGTAAATGTACCCATATGTTTATTGCAATGTTGTTTACAACAGTCAAGATACAGAAGAAACCTAAGTATCCAGTGGTAGATAAATGAATGAAAAATACATAGTATATATACACACATTTGAATATTACTTCTTCATAAAAAAATAATGAAATCTTGCCATTTGCAACAACATGAATGAACCTAGAGGGTATTATACTAAGGAAGATAAGCCAGACAGAGAAAGACAAATACTGTATGATTTCACATACATGTGGAGTCTAAAAATATAAGAGAAAATAAACAGCAAAAAAGAGAGAAACAGACTCATAGAGAATAAACTAATACAACAACAACAAAGAGAGAAACAGACTCATAAATATAAATTGCTGGTCCCAAAGGGAAGGGGATTGGGGAGATGAACAAAATGGGTGAAGGGATTAAGAGGTACTAACTTCCAGTTATAAGGTTAAGTCTTGGAGATGAAAAGTACAGCACCGAGAAGAGCTGATAATACTAAAATACATGTATCATGGTGAGCACCTTCATCATGTACATGATAGTTAAATCACTAAGTAGTATACCTTAAGCTAATTTAGATTTTTAAAAAATTTTAAAAACCTTTTTATTATTATTTTTTTAAGTAAGTTCTATGCCCAATGAGGCGCTTGAACTCATGACCTTGAGATCATGCTCTACTCATTGAGACAGCCAGGTTACTCTAAAACTAATTCAGTATTATATGTCAACTATACTTCAATTAAAAGCATTAAAAAAAAAAAAAAAAAGAAGAAGTCTGCTGGTCTGTGAGATACCAGCAACAACCAAAGGCAAAAGCAGCTACTGTCATCAGGGGAGGAGTGAGAACACATTTACACACTGAATCTGGAGATCTCCCAACCTCCTTTCCCATCTGACTAAGAACTCTGGTAGCTAGGACTTTTATCAACAAGCAGAATATTAGAATATTCTTTCTGGGCAATCTAATCATATAAAAAAAAGTCTTCAAGATGACTTAAATTTCTCAAAGAATCAGTAAAGCCACCTACATTAAGGGTTTTACTGACAAGCCCCACCTACCAATGCAGTTTCCCTGGCCATGGACCACAATTACTTCAGACCAAGCTTAATCTAAGAACTCAAATTAAAGCAACAGGAAACAGTGAAAAAGACACTTCAAAGAAACAGAAACTTCGAAGCTCAGAAAACAACATCTTTCACTAAGTTTAGTGAAGGGTGAGATGCTCATGTACATAAAGATAGGAAAAGAAAAGAAAATGGCTCCAGAGGAAACAAGGAAGGTGTACAGACAAGAAAGAAACAATCTTAATTTACTACATGGATCAGCTGGGAATCATTTTAAAAAGTTATAAAAATGTAAATATAAAGTATAACCTAATCAAAATAATGACATAAAAGTATACTGTGAAGATGGGATAAAGGGAAGAGCGCATGTGTGTGCCACCACATGTGGATGAAGGGCATGGACAGATAAGGCCTAAAACATCAAAAGTACAGTAAAACCGCCATGATGTCTATGAAGATCAAGTAATTACTAAATGAATCAGTGAAGAGTGGTTGCCTGGGGTAGGTCACAAGGAGGGACACAAGCAGTTGGACAACTATGGATTTTCATGACAAACCCAAGTTTTTTCTCTCTCAACTATGTTTATGTGTAATTCTGATAAAGATTTAAAAAGCTATTTTGGAAGAAAATATCTCTTTTCAATGTTCCCATTCCTATAACGAAGCAAAGCAAAAGGTTTTTATTGATGACAAATTAACTTTGACTCTACTTAGTAGTTATAGAGTACTTACAGAACTTTGATGGCTGCAGGGGGGGAGAAACAATTCACTTTGTGAGCGCTGACACTTAAAAGCCTTCAAATGGGAGACTTCTAATACTTTCACTCTCGTAACATTTTTGTAAGTTAGATAATTCACCTCTTTGTCAACTTTTTGTAACTAAGAAATCTCATCCTTATTTTTGAATAAAATGCCCAACCAAAGTCCAGCCAAAACAAAAAACAATAATCTATGCTTTCAGGAAACGTCTCAAGAAATAGTAGCATACAAAAATGTTACTGAATGTTAAGTAAAGAATGGACTGCCATCTACGACCAATGATTCTGTGTTACCTTACTGCTCACCTAAAGTTTTTCACATGGTCTTCCACTCCCGAAAGACGAATCGAATGTTGCAGCGCATTTAGGTAAGTCAGAGCTTGTGTAGAGGATCCCCAGTTCACATCTGTGGGAAGACAGTGTTAATGCAGCAACACACCAACATTAACCAACAATCAAGAACCTAACCTATCTGAGACACAGAGAAGTAAACAGTGCTTTCATATTTAAAAAAATCAATTGCTAAAATAAACCACTGTACTCTGAACTATAGCAAGACATTATGCTTATCTGAACTATAATTGCTTTTAAAGTAAAATGTAGAAAAAACTAAGGTGACAGGGCTGCACACATGCTAGGCATGCAACTCAAGAAAGTACCACAAGTAGCTTTTAAATTATTACTAATATAGCCAGATATCTAACAAGAAAGAGGCAGATCTCTGAAAAATTTCAAAACTCTGAAAGGACCATTTATAGTACATAACAGTGTAAGTTATTTGTACAGGCAAATTTCATTCTGTATTGAATAAACAGCCTGGACACCAAATAGGATTTTAGACATCTGTCATTTTAGAGAAATAATTGTTTCTAAGATGGTTAAAACATTACCTTCTTTGTGCATTTCATTTCTAAGGCCAGCACTCTTATCCAAAACCTCACTGTGTCATATCTGGATTACAAAATGCTTCCTCACAGTTTCACATGACAATATGTGAACTCTTCTTTTGGGGCCCAAACTTGTCAAACCTTTTTTACTGGTTCTTCCCTCAGAGTTAGAGGTCACTGTACTACACTGGATCAATCCCAACATATCTGAGTATCATTGTCTTATGTGGAGATACACGTGATAGCTATCAGTGTGACACCTTCTGGGTAATCTTTAACTATTTCCCAGTTAAAAACACCTTTGTCAAATCTTCTTTCTAATATACTGTAAATTCTGTGGTACTTACTATACAACAGGTACTAAGACTACAGTAGTAACACATATATTTATTAGACTAACAGCTACTACAGGAGCTATTTCACTAAGTCTAACCGTTCAAAAAAAAAAAAAAAATTTAAAGTATATTGAGGGCCACCAGCACATTAATAATACAAATTTGTCATTTTTCTGTAAGTAGGATTAGTTAAGTCTAATATAAGGGTAAGTAGGCATTTCAGAGAATAAAGCCCTGTGGCAATTATTTCCCTAAAATGATATGTATTTGGAAATGAAGCATTTTAGGTTCTATAAAGCACCTTTCAAATGAACAAAAGATGATGCTTAGATATAAAGTAACAAAAAACTTCTAGATGTTTTCTAGCTTGAAATAATAAATATGAAAAACTACTGACCTGGTTTTTTGTAGGTAACATAAATATACAGCCCAAGGACTATTACATATGTTAGCAATGCAGCCCACCAGTTAATAACAAACATCACTATGCAGCAGAGAATCGCTCCAAGAAGTGATATCCACATGTTGTAGTATTTGAATGCAGGACGCCACCCTAACAATCACAAATAAAACAGACATATCAAAGTCATTCAGATACCTTACCTGCTTTAGACAGTGATACATATGTATGCACAAAATAACTTTCTTTGTGGTCGCTTTGATTAGTAAGTATAAGGATAATGTGTAACAGTAAAGCCACAGGGCATTACTGAGCCCAAGATCTGAAGGCCAAGAAGAGAGCCCATCTGTTTACTTCTGTTTTATTCTATATTACTAGTTTCTGTATTCAATACATTCTTCATCAAAAAAATCAAACTATGAGTTTGATTAAAACTCACAGGTTAAACTCATAGGTTAAAACTCAGAGGTTAAAAACTATAAAAAACTGAGAGAAAAAGTTTTTAAATCTAGCCCTTAATAGTGTAGTTTTATGTTCTGGATTTTAGCAGAAGACATATCTGTATTCTAATGAATATACAGGAGAGTTCAAACAGAATGTTCAAAAATTGTTAGAAGTACCTGCTAGAAAAACTAACAGTTGAGTATATAAACTTACCTTTGATTAAAAAAGAGAGAGAGAGAGAAGAAACTTAGCTTTGGTTAAGTATTTAAGAATTAATTAAGTTCACTAAAAAAATGCTAAAGACCACGTTTTAAAATTTTCATTTCATAGCCAAAAAATATTTTTAAATCATAATTTAATATATTTCATATTCTTTTTTTAAATTAAGTTTCACACAAAGTTATAAGAAAGAATCCAGGAAAATTCTGGGGACCTTTTACTTATTTCTCTCAATGATAACATCTTGCAAAAGGATATTGTAATATCATAACCAGGATACTGATATTAATAGAGCCAAGATAAAGAAGAGGCCAGAACAAGCATCCCTTGTGCTGCTTTTTACAGCCAAACATACACTTCTAAAATTTATAAAGTTCTGAGAAGTTTTAGGTCCTTAGAAGGAAAAGTGCTTTTTGTTCCTTCAATTCTTTCCCTGGTATCCAACTGTTGTTATGGTTTATAACAAAAAGCCATCAATAAAAGTATAAGAGGCATTTTTTTCAGTTGCAAGTGACCCTTTATAATAGAACTCCATAGAACTTATTGGGTTGAAAATATTTTTCTGGGCAGGTTAGCTCTACCATTATAATGTTCTCAGAAGTTAAACAGAAAGCAGCTAAGTAAACAAAAACAGGGAAAGAAAAGCACAATAATTCTTTCATAGTGTTAGAATTTGAGATTAATGCTCTTACATGCTTCGAAGACAAGAAACAGCACATTACTGGGAAACTTCATGATAAAGAGATCTTTGAAAACTCACTTAATTTGACTCAACTGTGAAGGCTGACTGAGCATTACCGGGCTAACCACTCACAATACCATCTCTTAAAATGCGTTAAAGTTGGGGCACCTGGGTGGCTCAGAGGGTTGAGCCTCTGCCTTGGGCTCAGGTCATGATCTCAGGGTCCTGGGATCTAGGCCTGCATCCAGTTCCTTGCTCAGCAGAGAGCCTGCTTTCCCCTCTCTCCTTGCCTGCCTCTCTGCCTACTTGTGATCTCTCTGTCAAATAAATAAATAAAATCTTTTTTAAAAAATGTGTTAAAGTCTTATTTTCTCTAAAATCAAAGACATTGGTGCATTTACAAAATTTTTAAAAAAATGTAAAATCACCTGGAGATTTTGCAAGTGACGCATGGAACACCGAAAAATTGATCAATGCATATGATGCAAGGAAGAAGTTAGAGATAATTGGAGCAATAACATTCAGCTCAGCTGCAAAAGAAACATGAGATATATTTATTGACACATCAGATACTTTTTGACTTTTTAAAAAATGAAATTACTTTAAACCTTTAAATGACAGCCTAAGGAATAGTCCCATATCCAGCATTCAGACTTAATACTCATATTTTGTCATATATAGTTTGTATACTTTACTTTTTAAGAATCTAAACTTAGGTCCACAGTTGAAACCCTTCATACCCCATTCTTCCTAAGTTGGTATATTTTTTTCCAATGATACTACACGGTTTTACTAAACATATATATAGTTCACAAGCATTAGGCAGCCCTGTTTCGGGTATTTTAAAAGTCAGACAAATAGGGACGCCTGGGTGGCTCAGTTGGTTAAGCGGCTGCCTTCGGCTCAGGTCATGATCCCAGCGTCCTGGGATCGAGTCCTGCATCGGGCTCCTTGCTTGGCAGGGAGCCTGCTTCTCTCTCTGCCTCTGCCTGCTACTCTGTCTGCCTGTGCTCACTCTCTCTGACAAATAAATAAATAAAAATCTTAAAAAAAAAAAAAAGTCAGACAAATAATATCATACTATATTTATTATTCTACAACTTGACTTGATGCATTTGTTATACTGGAGATTCACTCATATTGATATATGAAAATCAATTTTATTCATTTTTTTTTACTCCTGAATATTATTCTGCAGTTTCATTCTTTTGCTAGTAGGTATTCAGGTTGCTTCCATTTTTCACTATTACAATTAATGGCACTAGAAACATCCTTGCATAGGGCTCCTTGGGTATATATTCAAGCTTCCCTAGGGTAAATACTGCTAAAGAGAATTCTGGATTGTGAGAAACTTTACTTTGTTCTCCCAAAGTAGCCTTACCAAATAAATACCTAGCAACATTACAAGAAAGTTATTTTCCACACATGGTGGTATCATCAGACATTTAATAAAAGCCCACTGTCATCTTTACCAACGAAGACTCATTAGCTCACTTGCAATCAGAGGCAAAAGTGCCTAAAACTAGCTTACTGGAGGCTGTACCTTCTGGAGGGGGACGTGAAATCCTTTCCCTTATGCTATTATCTCATTTGTTTCAGGGACAAGAACCTAGGAGTTCCCTCTCATGAGGCTTTAATGACAGCAATAATTTGAGCAAATATTTACTGAGCACTATTATTTGCAGTATTTTCTATATACTCTTTAAATTGATCACAAAGAAACTAACTTCATTTAGTAAGCAAAGTTAAGGTTTTGTTTATAATAATTCAATGTTCAGGGATGCCTGGGTGGCTCAGTTGGTTAAGCGGCTGCCTTCGCTCAGGTCATGATCCCAGTGTCCTGGGATCGAGTCCCACATCAGGCTCCTTGCTCGGCAGGGAGCCTGCTTCTCCCTCTGCCTCTGCCTGCCACTCTGTCTGCTATGCTCACTCTCTCTCTGACAAATAAATAAATAAATAAAATCTTTAAAAAATAATAATAATAATTCAATGTTCAGAGCTAATACTGTAACTACCTCAAAACTCTATTAGCATGCCATTTATATGACTAACCAATTAAGATGAATCCAAGGGCAATTAAGAATGTTAAGATGTAGCCACGAAGAGGTTCATTATTTTTCCCATAACCTTTAGCAAACATCTGGAAAGCTGGGTAGATGTTGTCCTTACAAAGGGCCTAGGGAAGAAACGTCAATATTAGAAGGAAACGGAATGCACTTAGCTGTACATATTTCCTTACAGTTTTGATAGGTTACTCAGGAATAGAACACAAGTTTCTAATTCTTGGTCCTCTTTCCTCCCCCTGTATGACACTGCTTTACCTACAATCTGTAAAGGAGAACATATATTTCAAGTATCAAAAGGTGGATGGTTCAGAACACCACTGAAGTTTTTATCTGCCTAACCCCACACTCACACTGAAATTCTTTCATGAAAAAAAAAAAAATCAGAGAAGCAGGTACATAAATAAAAGAAATCTGAAAACTTAGTGTGACATAAGTATGACCTATATTAAGAAAAAAAGTCTGAATCTGAGATTTAAAGCAGATAAAGATCCCAATTATAAACTTAACCATTTTTCTTAAAATTTTACTAAGAATTGTTTTAAGAAATATATTCTACAAGGGTGCCTGGGTGGCTCAGTGGGTTAAAGCCTCTGCCTTGGCTCAGGTCATGGTCCCAGGGTCCTGGGATCGAGCCCCGCATCGGGCTTTCTGCTCAGCAGAGAGCCTGCTTCCCTCTCTCTCTCTCTCTCTGCCTATTTGTGATCTCTGTCTGTCAAATAAATAAATAAAATCTTAAAAAAAAAAAAAAGAAATATAGTCTACATTTACTGTACTGACTGGCTACAATTTTAATATTAAGAACAAGGCTGCAGAATCAATGTTTCATTTTTGGACTCAGTAATAAAAAGTATTTCCTGTTCAGTATCAGCTATTTATCTGATATTGATTAAACTGATGTTGATTCAACTTTCTACCCTAAGTAGTTAACAAAACATGTGGCATATAATAGGCATTCAAATATTTGTAAAGTAAAACATAAAGGCTGACATAGTGCTAAGAGGGACAAGATCCTTTAATTCTTCTGATTTATGCTTGGAATGCATTCCTTAATTTTGGTAAGACAACAGAAAAATTTAGCAAAGAGAGTATGTCAAAAAAAACAAAAACCCACCACTACTTCCAGAAAGACAACTCAAGGATTACATCCTGACAGTAGGTAAATGCACTAAAGTTTATATAAATAGAAACATTCACATTCAAACACACAAAGTTAAACATCTGGCTTGAGATATGTGTGTATAAATCATATACACATATGAGGTTGTGGAGGTAAACAAAGGATTTGAAAAAATAACAATCCCAAACTGAAATGTACTACCAAAAATTCCCCTTCAATAACATCGGTAATATGAAAATACCTACCTGAAATATTTTGGGAGCACTCACAAGGGATGCTAATGCAGAAGAAAGAGTGGCTGAAAAGATACCAGCAGAAATTAATGGTGCAAATCCTGACACCATGCTCATTACCTTAAAAAAGGGACAAAAATGAAAAATTAAGTCTTGCAAACCACTCAAAAAAAAAGTACTATACATCTTTATTAAGCTAATGAAGGAGACTGATATCAGGGAAATATGATAGCAATGAACAGGAATAACAGTTACATGCAATATAAATTTCTGAAACAGACATTTTCTGAGCCCTTACCTTCAATCTTTTTATTTGGTAAAATTTCAAAGACATACAATGGTAGAGAGAATACATAATGAACAAATCCTCATGTCATTGTGAATCAAACCACAGATATCACTTATGCATAAATGTTTCAGTATGTACCTCTAATGGGTAAGCACATTTAAAAACCTTAACTGCAAAACTGCTGTCACAGTTTGAAAAGTAAGTAAATCTTTAACATCACCAAATAGCCTATCAGCATTCAAATTCCTCCAACCTGTCCATCTTTTCTTGCCTTTTTGAATAGTTTGAATAGTTTGTTTCAGGATCCACAAAGGGACTACACATTAAATTTGGTTGCTATGTCTCTTAAGTCTTTTTCAATCCACGGGTTCACTGTTTGTTTCCTTTACATTTTATTATTTTTGGGTCACTGTCCTATAGAAGCCTCACACTCTGGATTTTGCTAACTGCACCTCCAACTTGTGTTATTTAACCTGCTGGTCTCACCTCTGTATTTCTAGTCAACTGACAGACTAGATAGAACTAGTCGACTAATAGGTCAGCAGACTGAAGCCGAGTCTTCTGACAGGAATATTTCAAGATGGTACAATACACTTCTGTCAGGTAATTCTTTCTGTTTGTGGTTTTGTTTTGGTTAAGGTAATAGACTGTTACTGTGGTTATGTTTTTTCTTTTTAAAAAGAGACCTTAAGGGCGCCTGGGTGGCTCAGTTGGTTAAGCAACTGCCTTTGGCTCAGGTCATGATCCCAGAGTCCCGTGATAGAGTCCTGCACAGGACTGCCAGCTCCACACGGAGTCTGTTCTCCTTCTGACCTTCTCCCCTCTCATGCTCTCTCACACACTCTCTCTCAAATAAATAAATAATTTTTTTTTAAAAGAGACCTTAAATACTAGACCTAAATGTGGAAATATTTCTACCTGAAAGGATCTAAATCTATGATTGGTCTTCACATAATCTGGGAAGTAGGAGTTATAAATAAAACAAAGTTGGGACGCCTGGGTGGCTCAGTTGGTTAAGTGGCTGCCTTCAGCTCAGGTCATGATCCCAGTGTCCTGGGATCGAGTCCTGCATCGGGCTCCTTGCTCAGCAGGGAGCCTGCCTCTCCCTCTGCCTCTGCCTTCCACTCTGTCTGCCTGTGCTCACTCTCTCTGACAAATAAATAAATAAAATCTTAAAAAAAAAAAAAAAAAGCCAGCCAAGCACTGGTGACTGGTAAAGCTGGACAATGTATGCTAGTTAGACACATTACATTGCTTTTCGATCTTCGTACATGTTCAAACATTTCCCTACTGAGGTTTAAAAAAAAATGGACTGATCACTTAGATCATGACACGACAACCAGATAAATCCAAACTCAGGGGCAAAATGCAAAGTAACCTGCCTAGACTCTTTAAAATATTAGTGTCCTGGAAGATTACAACAGGCAGGCTGTTAAATCCCAGATTAAAGGATTTTAAAATAATAACTAAATGCCATGTAGGACTTAGATTGTATCTTGGATATAAGAAAAATAACTGAAAGGGCCATTACTGAAACAAGTGGGGAAAGAAGAAGGTGGAATATATTTCGCTAACAGTATTTTATCAACATTAAATTGCTTAAGTGGGATTAACTATACCACACTCACATAGAGTATTTCAAATACTTCAAACTGATAGGAATTTTATGATGTGTATAATTTATTCTTGTATGTTTGAGGAGAAAAAGAATATACATATATACAAAGATAAAAGGGTAAAATATAAACTAGTAAATTTAAGTGAAGGGGTGGGTATACAGGTGTTCACTGCACTGTTCCTTCACATTTTTGAAAACTGTGAAAAAATAAAATTGAGGTGGAAAATACATCTGGTAGATTCAGGTACTGCCATCTTGACCCATCCATTAAAATTTCACCAGCAGTGAAACAGTGACCATCACCTAAATTCATTACTTCCTTAGGAGATATTTACGTGTGTGTGTGTGTGTGTGTGTGTGTGTATTTTTCCCTTTGGTAAAGTAAATTTGCATTTATTATAAAGGAAATTTCTATTTGTAGAGAAGTTCCCCTCTCTTGTACCAGGAAGAGGAAGACTCTCAACTACTCTTTTTTAAAAAAATTTAATATCTTAATTTTATTTTATTTTTTTCAGTGTTCCAAGATTCACTCTTTATGCACCAAACTGAATACTCCATGCAGTCCATGCCCTCCTTAATACCCATCACCAAGAGTACTTATTTGAGAGAGAGAGAAAGAGTGTGTGCATGCCCAAGTGGGGGTAATGGGAGAGGGAGAGAGAGAATCTTAAACAGCCTCCATGCCCACCTTGGAGCCCTACACAGGCCTCCATCCCACAACCCCAAAATCATGACCTGAGCCAAAATCAAGATCTGGAAACTTAACTGAATAAGCTACCCAGGCATCCCTACTTTTCATTTATATTGACCAAGACCATGTGCCAATTGATACCAAGGAGATAAGGAAATATGGTGTTAAGGTATTAGTGCAATTTTATACTTGACTGTAATTTCATATTTTAAACCAGATGTAAAGTTAACTATAGGCACAATCCCTGGCCATAATGTATCAATCTGGTTATTAAGTGTATATAATTCCATCTTGACTGCCCAGTGACTAAAATGAAAAATTTTTATTTTTGAAAATGAAAAATTTTATTTTTGAAAATGAAAAATTTTTAAATTTCATTTAAAATTTCATTTAAAAATGAAAAATACATTAAAGTGTTTTAATGAACATTAGTATTGTCCTCTCTAAGCATTTCAAGAAGGAAAAAAATCCTGAAAAGATAATTTTCTATTCAGCCCTTTAGTAACAACTTGGTTACCTATATGCCATGTGTGTTTCACAACCACTGTATTTCACAGCTATTAATACTAGATCAGCATTGCCAACCCTATCTTTAGGGAGGAGATTATAAAGGACACATAAGGTGGACCAAGATAAAAAGGAGCAGACTTGATTTCTGTTATATATACTAATCAAACACATAATGACCTCAAAGATAAATGCAAAGACAGGAGATAAATGAAGAGAGAAAGTAAGGAACAGAGAACAAGATAAAAAGGAGCAGACTTTATTTCTGTTATATATACTTATCAAACACATAATGATCTCAAAGATAAGTGCAAAGACAGGAGATAAATGAAGAGAGAAAGGAACAGAGAATATTGCTGGATTAAGGCAAAACAGACACCACAAGCATTATATGTATCTGTAACATTTCATCTGTCATGTTTTGAGTAAAAATTCCAGTTTTTCTTCTTCCATTACATCATCTCTTCTTCCATGAACTGAGGTAAATAATGCTCTACGCTTACCATCTCTAAACACTATGCTTCTAGAATCTGCCAAGTTTCCTGTTTTCTTTATTTACCCAATAACCTCTGCATTTTCCACCATTTAATGTTAAAATATGAGTAGTAAAGACAATGATAATGAATGTAAATAATGGTAACACCAGTGTTGTTCAGAATACAAAGATAACAGAAACAAAGGTCTCTCTAATAAGGGGGGGTGGGGAGACAGAAGTCCAATAAAAGGTAGAAAAGTGGCAAGTAAAATGAATGGTAAAATTCTGTATGGTGTGTGTGTGTGTGTGTGTGTGTTGACTTGTGGTTTAGAAAATCTTCATGGAAATGGGTCTCCTTGAAAGCAGGCAGATTTGGACAAACATAAAGAAAAAAGCAGGTGCATTTCCAGCAGAGTGAAGCACCAAAACAAAACAAAACAACCCTAAGAGAGTGGGGTAAGCACATATGCATGTGTATGTACACAAACATGTAACCACTCAAATTCAGTATGGATAGAAGGCAGGGCGATGTAAGTCTAGGTATGAAGGGTTTTGACTGATAGAGCAAAGAAGCTCACACTTTATTGAGCAATAAAGCTTAATAGGTTTCAGATGACATTAAAATATAGAACTATATTCAGAAACATGAAGATTATATATGTAAAATAAAAATTTAAAAAAATAACATAACTTGAAGAGCATATTATAAAATTAAAAAAAAAATTAAGAGCAGTAAGGCGATCCAAATCACTTTTCCTCCTGAAGTATGAAAAGTCAATTACACACAAAACAGTGTGATCAAATGTGGCTTTGTATAGACTTCATGATCAGATTCCAACTAATAGCCTCCTCAGATACATTCTGTTCACCATTCTTCATTCTCCAAATGACAAGCAATTTGCATTTTTACAGGATTTTTTTTTCCGAATTAATTTTACTTTACAAAGCACTTAAAAATTGTTTTAAAAATTTATTTAGTTATATTAGAAAAGCAGCTTTATGTAAACCAAACTCCTCTTTGGTTTCATGAGTCCATACCAGACTTGATAAAGACAACACACTTTTGTATTTTAAGGCAACAACACAGGAATCTGATTGGCATTTTTAGTCACTGGGCAGAGATCAACATTTGTGCTTTTCATACACAATATCAATGTCAGAACTGGCCTGAATCATTAGCTGGATATGAATACTTTCTTTCATTCTTACAACTATGCCTAGTCTTGTGACTAGAACAAACAAACTTCTCTTACATAATTGGGTTCAATATTTATAACCACTGAAAATGTAGTTAATTGCTTAAAACACAAAATAAAAAAATAATGCCATTAAAAATTTAAGTCACAAATTTATTATAAAATTTAAGTATTCTATATAAAATGTATATTGTTCTAAAATATAGTGAACTCTCAGTTACTGTTTATGTTTACACTAAACTGTAAAAACACTAGAATCAAAATTTTTAGTTTTCACTCTGAATTAGTATAATCTTCTCTGTAAAAACCTGTAAATGTTACAAAAAAAATCATTTCACTTTCAAAACCTTACAGAAGTAATAATAAAAAGGAGAAGGACTGATATTCTCTAAATACTGGACAAGTAGTATTATGTTTTATATAGCTCATATGTTTTAAAAGGTCACAAACTTACAAGCATGAAGAATTTTATTCCATTGTTCAATGGGAGTTTAGCATAGCATGAGTACATGGGCCTTATCTAATAACACTATTTTTTTTAAAAGATTTTATTTATTTATTTGACAGATAGAGATCACAAGTAGGCAGAGGCAGGCAGAGAGAGAAGGGGGAGCAGGCTCCCTGCTGATCAGAGAGCCCGATGTGGAGGTCGATCCCAGGACCCTGGGATCATGACCCGAGCCGAAGGCAGAGGCTTTAACCCACTGATCCACCCAGGTGCCCCTCTAATAACACTACTGATACTCACCAATACTTTTTTAAAAGGGAAGTTATAATATAAAGCAATTATGAAGACACCACAAATTAGAAACTTATTTCATTGAGTACAGAACTCATTTAAAATACTTAAAGGGTGGCCTGGCTGGTTCATTAAGTGGAACATGCAACTCTTGATCTCGGGGCTGTGAGTTCAAGCCCCACATTGGGTGTGGAGATTACTTATGAGAAAATCTTTTTAAAAAATAATAAAATACTCAAAATAATACTTAGGTATACTACTTAGGGGGGCGTCTGGGTGGCTCAGTAGGTTAAAGCCTCTGCCTTTGGCTCAGGTCATGATCTCAGGGCCCTGGGATCAAGCCCCACATTGGGCTCTCTGATCAACAGGGAGCCTGCTTCCTCCTCTCTCTCTGCCTGCCTCTTTGCCTACTTGTGATCTCTGTCAAATGAATAAATAAAATCTTAAAAAAAAATACTTAGGTATAAATCTAACAAACACGTTGAGCAAGTACTCGTATTCTGAAAACTATACAACACTGATGAAAGAAACCAATGAAGATCTAAATAAATGGAGAAACATACTGGGTTCATGGATTAGAACACTCAACAAAGTGAACACGTCAATTCTCCCCAAATTGATACACAAGTTTAATACGTTCCTATCAAAAATCCAGTTAAGACTTTTTATATTTCTACAATTTATGTGAAAAAGCAAAAGGAACTAAAATAGCTAAAACAATACTGAAAAAGGATAAAGTGGGAGGAATTGATGTACTTGACTTCAAGGCTTATCATGTAACTACTCTTAACAAGAATGGATGGTACTGGTGGATTGACAGATGAAAATGCCAAAGAAGAGATCAGAGAACCCAGAAACAGACCCAACAAGTATGATCACGTGTGAGATACTTCCTTGCTTTCTGAAGCTATTGTAATATACTATGTATATTACATACATATATTGTAATATACTATGTATATTACATATATTCACTACATATATTACTACAAATGATCATCAAAGTGTTATCCTCGTGAGTCCTTTAGCTCTTGAACAGCTTCAGATTTTACCCTTTAAATTACTTATCTATTTGCCCAATTACTCACTGACAGACTTTTCAAACAGCTATCTGAGTAAAAAGTAACAATGGTCCTACAATGGTCCTCCCTTCTAAGTGAGCGCTGTACTCTGAATGCTCAGGTTTGACAGCAGCCTGACGTCTAGATATACAATGTCAGCAGAATAGAAATATGAGGCTCACCTGGAAATTGTTCATTAGGCCATAGTAACAAGGACTGCTTTCACAAGATGAAAAGTCAAAGTTTAATTTGCAGGCTGCAGAAGTACAGTTTGTTAGCTCTGTTACAATAGTGTCATTAACGTTCCCAGTGGCATCTCGAACAACACAAGAACCTGAAGGACAAGGGACAATAAGAACAAGTAATATAACTAAAACTTATGTTCATTTCAAAATTACATATATCCATAAAGGAATTTATGGTACTGACTGAACATGAACTGGATAACAGTATTTACATTTTTAGCATTTACATATAGCATTAACAGTTTAAAGAGATTTACCTGAAACAGAATTGGAAAAGCATCATGGCCCCAAATATTTAAGTAGTGAAAGAAAAACTTACAAAAACTAGTATCTCACACATGCACACTTAAAAACCCCACACATACAACTGTGGAAAATGGTAATGAGCAAAACTATCTGGTTAAGCAAATATAAAAACACTGTGTTGGAAGAGTTCCAAATGGTAGAAATGTTTTCCTGTATTCCAAATATTTAATATGTGAAACATGCCAAAGATCAGACTTCAGGTAATATCATTCTTCTGTGAAGGGAAACAATTTTAACATTAATGAATTATAATTCTATTTAAACCTTAGGCTCAAGTAAATCTATCCTGATAATAAGACAGTGTGTGATAGCTGAGATTTGCTTAAAAATAACCCATGAGGAAGAAGGAATGGGTACAGGTGAATCAAAATTAACCATATACTTTTATTCCTTGATAATTTTATTGAAAGCAGGTGATGGTTCATTAGAAAAAGCAGTCTAACTTCTCCAGTGAAGGCATATAAATGGCTAACAGACACATGAAAAATGTTCATCATGAGTAGCCATCAGGGAGATTCAAATCAAAACCACATTGAGATACCACCTTACACCAGTTAGAATGGCCAAAATTAACAAGACAGTAAACAACATGTGTTGGAGAGGATGTGGAGAAAGGGGAACCCTCTTACACTGTTGGTCTGAATGCAAGTTGGTGCAGCCACTTTGGAGAACAATGTGCAGATTCCTTAAGAAATTCCCTATGACCCTGCAATTGCACTACTGAGTATTTACCTCAAAGATACAGATGTAGCGAAAATAAGGGCCATCTGTACCCCAATGTTCATAACAGCAATGCCACAGTTGCCAAACTGTGGAAAGAATCAAAATGCCCTTCAAAAGACGAATGGATAAAGAAGATGTGGTCCATATATACTACAGAGTATTATGCCTCCATCAGAAAGTATGAATACCCAATTTTTGTATCAATATGGATGGGACTGGAAGAGATTATGCTGAGTGAAATAAGTCAAACAGAGAGAGTCAATTATCATATGGTTTCACTTATTTGTGGAGCATAAGGAATAACACAGAGGACATGGGGAGATGGAGAGGAGAAGGGAATTGGGGGAAGTTGGAGGGGGAGACGAACCATGAGAGACTATGGACTCTGAGGAACTAACTGACGGTTTTGGAGGGGAGGGGGGGCAGGAGGTTAGGTGAGCCTGCAGGTGGGTATTATGGAGGGCACGTATTGCATGGAGCACTGGGTGTGGTGCATAAACAATGAATTCTGGAACACTGAAAAGAAATTTTAAAAAATAAAAATTTTTTAAAAAGAAAAAGCAGTCTACTTTTGTGTAAAATATAAAACTTCCATATTATGACATGATATTTAAAAAGTTTCCTTGGAAAAAAGCACTTGATTATTTGGAATAATATATGATGTGTAACTATTAGTAATTAGCATTCCTTAAATGTTGGAGGCACTTTTACAGTCCTGTCTCATCATATTGGAGGTAAAAATTTTAAACATTGCAGCCCAAAGTGAACAACAAACAGAAAGTTAAGTTTGAAAGGGAGAATGTTTTAATGACCAGACACACTGTTTCAAGTTTTCTTCTTCCTGAATTTCTTCAACTAACTTTTGGAGCAGTGTTTAGAAGGTACTTGTGAAACCATCTGGGGTGAGGGGAGAAAAGAGCCCTGTCTACCCTACAGCAGCTATGCCCTTATGTGTTACTTACTCTGATGTTCTACATTGCAGGTGACTGGGGGAAAAGAGGTTCCCTTACTCTGAACGAGTTACACATCTACTGTTGTAGACACTGGTCCCACTCCTGATTGTCAGGGAGGAAGGACTACTCCTACTGCTCCAATGGCTAGTATGGACAGAATGAAATAAGTACGATAGCTCACAGCCAGACAGTCGGATACAAACAGAAAACATTTATTTGGTTTAACTAATTATTTTCCAATTTGAAACATAATCAGCTATATCATTCTTTAAATTAACACTAAATTTTTCTGAGCCAGGAACTGTTAGGGGAACATGAAAATATTTTTGCTAAGCTTATATTTATATACACACACACATATATATATGTATTTATATACATATAAATATAAAAATGTATTTTATAAATATATATAGTATATAAAAACAAAATATATATAAGTATAAAAACATATACACACATTACATACATATATATGTATTTATATGATTTTTGTTTCTAAATGAAATTTCAGAGATCTACCTATGGACTGTAAGAATAAATAGGGGTGCCTTGTGGCTCAGTCAGCTAGGCGTCTGCCTTCAGCTCAGGTCATGAATCAGGGTCCTGGGGTCCAGTCCCGCGCTGGGTTCCCTGCTCAGTGGGGAGTTTGCTTCTCCCTCTCCCTCTGCTCCTCCCCCCACTCATGCTCTCTTCTCTCTAGCTCACTTTCTCTCTCAAATAAATAAATAAAATCTTTAAAAAAATTTTTTATCTATAGTCACTGCAAGTAAATTATATGTAAATCAATACTTTTTCTTTTTTTTTTTTTAAAGATTTTGTTTATTTATTTGTCAGATAGAGAGAGAGAGTGCAGGAGCGAGCACAGGCAGACAGAGTGGCAGGCAGAGGCAGAGGGAGAAGCAGGCTCCCTGCTGAGCAAGGAGCCCGATGTGGGACTCGATCCCAGGACACTGGGATCATGACCTGAGCCGAAGGCAGCCGCTTAACCAACTGAGCCATCCAGGTGTCCCAATCAATACTTTTTCTTGGGAACGTTTCAGCTACAGAAACTACTTTACTACGAGTCTTTAAAGAATTGACTAAAAGACAAAATAAAATCCCTCTTTGCCAGGAAACAATTCTTTAAATCAGGTGTGAGTTATCTTTGGTAGGGAATCACTAAGTTTTCATTTCTTCATGTGTACAACAGTGATTTAGAGACTGGCTGACCACTTAAGTCCTTTCCAGTTCATTTAAAATGCTATGACTTCATGAATGTAATAAAAAGTTGAAAACCAGGTTCATTCAATTTAGTTAAGACTTCAGTAACACTTTTTATTCAATATAGATTACCTTGTTTATCAAAATCAGGTTTTTTGGTAAAAAATGCCAAACACTGCTTAAATGTCTTCAAACAATCTTTATATGTAGTAAGATTAACATGCAAATACAAAATAACCACCATAAACAAAAATATTAAAAATTTTATAAAGATCACAGAGTAGAATGCATTTACTTCTACTATATGAAGTGTATATTTTATAAATCAAATTTAAGAGTTTGCCAAGAAGAGTTTACATAATTTTTAATTTACTTTAATTCATAAAGATCCTAGAGTAAAAAACACTAAGGCATCTGGGGGTTTAGGCAGTATCTGTAAAACCACTAGTAGTTTACTTAAAACTCTTTCTGAATTAAAACATGCAACTCTTAATCTTTTCATTGAAATATTTCTGCAATTAAAAGTTAGAAATAAATATTTAAAGTATGAATCATGAAATTTCTGAAAGAAATGGAAGGCTATTTACCTACAGATACTGCAATTCCTATGTAAACCACCGTAGTAATTAAAATGGCTAAAAGTGTTCCTTTGGGTATGGCTGACTGAGGATCCTAGAAGATAAGAAAAAAATTTTAAGTCTACCTTTAAAAATAAACATATATATATATATATATATATACCATTTTTTTAAATACAGAATGGATACAGTACTTTGTAATACTTACTGCAAGATCACCTGAGATATTTGCTCCAGCGAGAATACCAGTTGCAGCAGGAAAAAAGATGGCAAATACAGAAAAGAAAGTTTCTTCCTCTCGAAAATCTGGTCCAAAGTTCTCATTAAATATTTCAGCTGTGGAGAACAAAATATCTTTGGCAATTAATGGACAGCAGATTAGACCCTTATAATTTAGGTCAAGTGTAACTGTTATGTATGTATGATCCCTAGCTCTTCTCCAGTTTAAGTACCCAGTAAATTCTTGACCATATCCTAGTCGAAGCACAGCATTGCCTATTTTCTTGAATGAGGGAGCAGTTTATAATCAAAATGATGATTTGACCTGGGTCATGCCTACTATTTTGTGTATCTTAATAATTATGTTTCAAGTACCCCTAACTTGATTGTTATCACTAGTACAAAGGTCAATCAAAGCATGGATAAACTTCTCAATGTCTGGGGTCAGTAAATGAGACAGGAAAGGAGGTAGGAAAATAAAAAAATACTGGGGCGCCTGGGTGGCTCAGTGGGTTAAAGCCTCTGCCTTCAGCTCAGGTCATGGTCCCAGGGTCCTGGGATGGAGCCCCGCTTCGGGCTCTCTGCTCAGCAGCCTGCCTCTCCCCCACCCCTCTCTCTGCCTGCCTCTCTGCCTACTTGTGATCTTTGTCTGTCAAATAAATAAATAAAATCTTTAAAAAAAAATACCAACCCGGACCCTTTTTTTTTTTCTTATATCTAACTTATTTACTATCTGTACAGTTTTCTCTTTCCTTGTGGTGACCTGCTTAATTTTTAATGCTGAGTTATTCATCAGGCTTCCATATAATTGTAGCTAAGGCAAACTAGTTAAAGTCCCTTTCCATTTTAACAATAATGAATGCTTCAACTAGTCTTACTGTTTCCATCTATTCTGATGGGCCGTGACACTGAAACAACCAGTTAACTATCATTCATCCACCTATCTATCATCTGAGTAACTACCATGCACCAGGGTCTTCTGCTAGAACCATTAAGTATCTCACTACCTTAGTAAAATGAATGATAAGGCAGCAAACTAATATCAACCACCAAAAAAGAAAAGTCACATTCTGAAGTATATTTAGATTTATTTAATTCAGACTGAGAAAAATCCCAGATATGCTACTTATACATTATTACTATACTAGGTAATAATGCAATACTTTTATAAGGGGCCAAGGATCTGGGGGGAAAAAAAGGAAATGAAAAACATGGTTTAGCAGGTATTTGTAGCTATTTTTAAATCAACTGAAGTCACAAACAGAAACTATATAATTACTAGGAATTTTGTAGAAATAATCATCCCCTAGAATTTTTAACACTTACTTTAGAAATAAGGTTGTAAAAAAAAATATTCAAAAAATGTATAACATAAAAAAAATTAAGTAAAGAATCACTTGTAAGGACAAGAAATGTCACAAATATAATTTATGGAAGCATAAAATGTAAAAAAATATCTACCTAAGGGATGCTATTAACTTTCACTTCTGGCATGGCTAGTCAACATCTCTTCCCCCAATCCAGAAAATCAGGCATTTAAAGCCCCCTTTAGAAGTAGGTACAAGCAGGGGCACCTGGGTCAATCAGTGGATTTAGGCCTCTGTCTTTGGCTCAGGTCATGATCTCAGGGTCTGGGATTGAGCCCCTGCATCGGGCTCTCTGGTCAGCAGGGAGCCTTCTTCCCCCTCTTTCTCTGCCTGCTCTCTGCCTACTTGTGATCTCTCTCTCTGTCAAATAAATAAAATCTTTAAAAGAAAAATAAAGAAGAAGAAGTAGGCATGAGCAGTAGTAATAAAAACAGATATCACACTATCAACCCAGGACCAGCAGGCACAAACAATGGGTGAGTGTCACTGGTTAAGGTATAAACCTTAAAACAATTCCTATCAGGAAACTAACCATGCAGCTAAATCAGGGTCTGAGAGAACCAAACCAGTGACACTCACAGATGATGAAGTACTGCATGTTCTTACCAGGCAGCCAAAAGATTAGTAAACTTACACCCAAATGTAAACCAATCGGGTCTCTAGGACCCACAGTTTGGGTCAGCTGATTTTTTTTTTTTCCCGATTAAGACTTCATGAAGGAAGAAATGCACTGATGTACATCCTGTATCTTTTCATAGATCTGTAGGAGTAGCTCTGGGCTGAATGACTGGGGAGTATTGAAGCTAGGCCTCTTCTTCTAGGGCTTCAAAACAAGGAGTTTCTTGAGTAGTTTCGGTCAACTGAAGACACATCTATTACCCTAAGTGGTAAGCCTCTCGATGCTAATGCAAGTGTCCCCGAGCCATTTCACCCTGTGCAGATGCAGGCGCAGACTGGTTCCATTAGGTGGGGAACAGGCGATGGTGATGGGGTGGGAAATACAGAGAGACTTAAGGAAATAACAAATGACAAGTAAATTTCACCAGCAGGGACAATTAGAAGCAGAATAAAAACAGTCACAAAGATTAAAACTGTGGAAAATCCTCATAATGTATGATGTAAAACTGTCGAGAAAGACCGAAGTGGCCATCATACCATGAGTGTTTCCTTCATAGGTATAGACATATTTAGACTGCTGTATTGAAATACAGCTAACAGGGGTGCCTGGGTGGCTCAGTGGGTTAAAGCCTCTGCTTTCGGCTCAGGTCATGATCCCAGGGTCCTGGGATCGAGCCCCGCATCGGGCTCTCTGCTCAGCAGGAAGCCTGCCTCCCTTCCTCCTCTTTCTCTGCCTGCCTCTCTGCCTACTTGTGATCTCTGTCTGTCAAATAAATAAACAAAATCTTTAAAAAAAGAAAAAAAAAAGAAATACAGCTAACAGAATGAAAAAGCCATGTGAGCATAAAAGTCACCATTTCAGTTACAAATTCCCAAAATGGCAGAGAACAAAGACATTTTTCCTCAGGAGCACCGATTTTTCTACATTCTAACATCTTTTGATGCTAAGAATGAAAAACAGAAGATGTAAATAAAACTAGTATTTTAGGGGAGGGGCGCCTGGATGGCTCAGTGGGTTAAAGCCTCTGCCTTCGTTCTGCCCAGGTCATGACCCCAGGGTCCTGGGATCAAACTCCACATCGGGCTCTCTGCTCAGCAGGGAGCCTGCTTCCCTTCCTCTCTCTGCCTACTTGTGATCTGTCATATAAATAAGTAAAAATCTTAAAAAAAAAAAAAAACCTAGTATTTTTCTCTGATCATAACATATATAACAGAGACAACACTAAATTGGATTGTTAATTAGTGTGAGTCACTGCACCAAGAGCAATTATATTACAAATTATCTACAGTGTATTAACTTTGTTTACTAATGAAATGCTATAACATGCACAAAATATAGTAAAAAAATATGTCAAAAGGACAGTCTATATTTTTTTTACTTACATTTATAACCAAAGAAACCTTTGGGCTTCTTGCTCTCCAATGGGATAAATGTTCCTATGATGAAATCAGCAATGGCAAGTAGGAGAATCACCAAAAGAACAATCTGAGCCTGGAATTTTAAACACGAAAAATAAAAATCAAATCTCTAATGTCTCTACACTGATTGAGTTTCATTACCATATAACTTCTGTGACTGAAGGGATTTGTCTTGTTTTCCCAGTGCCTCAAAATTTTTTTGAGGTGTTTAATAAACTTATATTACATGTTGGGAGAGGGTGGTGGGGTTACATTATATGTTTATATAAAAATAAAAAAATTTTTAAAAAACACTATATGAGCAATCTTTAAAGAACTATCCTAAAATGTTCAATATACTGGGGGGAAAATGGATAGCATAAGTAGGATCATGCCAAGTATTTCTGAAATGAATTCAAGATGTGCATGCCATGACACAAATCATAAAGCACTATAAATTCCACAACTCTGCAGGCTTTTCATCCTTTATCATTATTTACTGTCCCCTCCAATGGAAGTACAATCTTGACATGGGGAATGTGTTTGCTACAAAAACAAGTTTTACACCAGGTCCAAGCACAATGTTAAATGTCTGACAGCCACAGAAAAAGAAGAAGAAAAAAATACAGAAAGAATAAGACAATATTCAGAAGGAAGACTGAAGTAGCATGGGACTGGAAAGGAACAATCTATGAGAACTTCCATCTCTCCTCCTATACTCTTTTTGTTTTGTTTCAGCGACATATAACTGACATGTAACAATCTATCAGTTTCTGGTGTAGCACATAACAATTCAGTATTTATACACATGTAATTGTAAAGTGATCAACCCAATAAGTCAATATCTGGGACCATACATAATTTAAAAACTGTTTTCTTGTGATGAGAACTTTTAAGATATACTCTTTTTAAAAAGCAACTGTCAAATATGCAGTATAGTATTAAGTCTAGTCACCATGCTGTACAATACACCCCTCTGAGATTTATTTGATAACAGCAATTTCATACATTTGACTACCTTCACTATTTTGCCATATTCCCCCACCTCTCCGCTTCCACTCTTCACCTCCCAATAAAATTAGGGAGATACTCTTGAAAATCTGTGTCATCCATGGAAATAAAAACCGCTTAAGTGCTCATCCTGTCCTACGTAGGATGAAATTCTATTCTTTTCAGTTAAGTCAAATGGTTAAAAGTATAAGTAAATGATTTAATTATATACTAATTATATACTAATGACTTAAAAAAAAACCTTGGGAAAATTATTCTTTCCAAATTGCCTAATTTTTGATCTGATAAATATTATCATGGCTCATATAGCAGAAATATAGGATCCTGCATGATTTATAAAAGGAAACATGAAGACACCTAGAGGGGACTTGGAGATCCTCAGCACATCCATGTGGACACACACCAGTCAGCAAAGCAGAGCTGTACTGAGAAATATTCTCTCAGAGATAGAGAAATAATGCCAGGTGCTCTGTCTACAGGTTAACATGTGACTTTAGCAACTATTCCCTGAAACAGTGGTCCTGGCTTTGGTAGCCATGATTTCTAAGACGTCATGAGCTTCTCTAATCACTTACAGGCATTAACTTGACATTTATTACCCTTGTATTTATTTTTGAAATTGAACTGTTTAATTACAAAGCCAAGAGTTTAATTTGGGCTACCTAACATATTGACCTGAGTGATTCTAAATAACTTCAATCAAGATTGAGGGAGGGGAAAAGAGAGAGGGAAGGGGGGCAGGAAGTCCAAAGTCAGAAAGTACTGTGCTTAAGTGGACGCTTAGACTGACTGTTATCTTTGAACATTCCCTGTCTTGTCAGATAGAAAATAACCTGATGCATAAACTTCCCTGAAAATGGCCCCTTAAGGAGTGCTCAAAATCTAAAAATATTACCACACTTTAGAGTGATCCCTAAACAAAAGCTCTAAAAGTTCATATGTTAAATACGTACAGATATTTCAATGAGTTCATTACTTACTTTTGCTTCCCACTCCATTCCAGCCACTGAGATACCTAAAAGGATCACGACGGTAATGGCTCCAATAATTCGAATATCATTGATTTCATCTATCATAAGTATAGAATGTTCCTAGAGAATGAGAATTACAAATATAATGAACAATTTCAGTTATTCAGATAAATTCTTTAGTTCCTTTGGAAACACTTCAGAGATATCAGAATTTCTTACATAAAGAAGTAGAATAAATACCTATGTAAGGAATGAACAAGGAGGCCTAAGAAAAAGGAATAAATAGCTATGTACTATTGAGGCACCATTCAAGAAACTCAAGACATCAAATATATGATCAAATTAATAATGCTATATTTAATATAGACTCAAATAAAAAATGAAATTGCTAACAAACAAAAAATCATAACACGCCTAAGCAGGACTCACAGTTAGCATTTTTAAAAGACATATATTTTGTATTACTGTGATTAGCAAACTCATGTTTTTAATAGTCCTGTGTTGCATAAGAAAAAGAGATGATTACACGTTCATGTAGTTGTCCAAAAACACACACTGTTCCCACTCTAACAAGCAAAAGTATTTGTGGTTTAATATCTATGACATTAAAAACATGCTAAATTAAATAACAAAAGAATATTAACTCTTAATAGTTACACTGTTTGCTTTCTTACAGCCCTTGCTTTTCCCAAGTCTTAGGCCTATACAACTAAGGTCAATGCCAACGTAAGTGCCAGTCTCTCTCAAATCTTACACTTCCTAATGGGCAGCTTCCGACCCAGAAGAACAGAGTTACAACCTAACCTAACATGATGAACAGCTGTAAGTGTCTCTCCAGGTCGCTCTCAGTTAATAATGCTAAATCTTATTTCACTTCTGTGACTTTAACTACACACATCCCAATGACTCTTCAAACAAATCCTCTTCTCAACCCCAGAGCAGTATTACCAACTACTTCCTGCCCAGCTCTACTTGGCTATACCTCTGGTTCTTCCAATCAGACATCCCAAACTACACTGTCCTGTGCTGCTCTTTCTCAGTGAATGCCATTATGATCCATTTAAACCTCCAATTCAGAAATTTATTTGTACATAAATCTATATATCTATGTATTTATATATATATGAATCTATATCTATAAACCTGAAATCCTTTCTCTTTTCTCTAATTTCCCTTTCTCTTTTTCTTTCTCTAATTTGCCATATCTCAATAATCATCAAGTGAACTCGTTAACTTTCTAAAAATCTCTCCAGTTCACCCATACTTCTCTAGCTACACTTGTTTGAATGTATGCCACCATCCCTTTCCCAGGATAGCTATAACTTTCTAAATGGTCTCCCTCTCTATCAATCAGTTATCCCTCAGATCCTTGCCCTATACTATGGTCCCATGTTTCTTCAAGCCCCAATATGATCCTATTCCAGCCCCTAACTCCAGCTGAGATTAAGACTCCAATTTAATAGCAAATAATACCTTTACTGATTTGACCTTTTTTTGCCTCTCTAGTCTTAAATCTCTATTTTGTGCTACAATTATATAGAAATATTTACAGAATTTTTTTTAAAAAACACACCATACTCTACCCCTTCTGGGCCCTTGTTCCCTTTTCTCTACTATTCCCTCACGGCATACCCCACCTCTCCTACCTGCTTGCTGACACCTAGACTCCCTTCCTTGGAAAATCCTTACTCATACTCCTTTGTGACCGGCCCCCTTTCCTAGGTGGTAGTAAGTGATTAACTTTTGTGTTGCCAAAGTCTTCTATACCCACTTCTGACAAGGTATTATCATTACTTTGTCTATCTCCTACACTAAACTTCTTGAAGGACACGTTTTGTGTTCATCACTGCTTTCCTAGGATCCAACAGGAGGAGTGGCACATAGGCCCTCAATAACGATTTGGGAAACCAATGTCTAGAAGAGGAAATTACCTTAAGCAACTCCACCACAGTTTCTGCAAATCCAACCACATACATAGCAACTGCAACAGCATTGGCAAAAGCGAAGATCAGTCCAATTGCACCACCAAATTCTGGCCCTAGACTTCTAGATATTAAATAATATGCTCCTCCTACAGAAAAGGGAAAAAAAACAAAAACACTCAAGTTAGGAATTTAAATGTCAAACAATCCTCTGAATTACACAAAGAGTTCAGAAAGCACATGCCTTCAATAAGCACGACTGTTAAGTTAATAAGCAAGTGGGTGAGCATATTTTCAGGAAGAAACATCCCAAAAGAATTCTTTACAACCCACTTCATTCATTAACAGTTCTCAACACTCAGAGAATTCTGCCCATATCAAATATAAAATCATCTGGCCTTTTAATCCCTATTCTCTCTTCTAAACCTTAGACTAGAATGGACAAAAGCCTTCCTGCTCATATTCATAGATACTATTATCATCTCCTAATGGTTTTCTAAGTGGAGTTTTAGTCTTAATGTAAAATCACAGTTGAGATGACTGCAATAACCTAAATTGGTATGGTAATTTTTTGGTACATGACTACTAAGACTCAAAAAAATTTCCCAAGAAATTGCAAAGAACAGCAAGCATAAGGGGATATCCTAAATAGATATAATTTGTAGTTTAATAAATCCTGCCTAAATGTAATAGTCGACAAGGACATTAAATGAACTATCATGAAACATATATCTTTCTAACTTAAATATTAATCAGTATTATGATTTTGAGTCAATCTAATGCTTAGTTGAAAGCTCTAAGAATTCTTATAAAATTCTATTCTATTTCTGGCCTCTAGGTCATAATCAGACTTAGTTTTAAAAATAATGAAGTTACACAAACTTATATACATTTTTTTAGATACTGATGAACTGCTTAATTCTTAAGGCCATAAGAAGAGGCACACCTGTGACTCAGTCAGCCAAGTGTCTGCCTTTGGCTCAGGTCATGATCCCAGGGTCCTGGGATGGAGCCCCATATCAAGCTCCTTGCTCAGTGGGGAGCCTGCTTCTCCTTCTGCCAGCTGCTCCCCCTGCTTGTGTTTCCTTTCTCTACTGTCTCTGACAAATAAATAAAATCTTATAAAAAAAAAAAAAGACCATATGATGAAATGCCATTTAATAGCTGAGTATTTCTCCTGTTCTCCCAGTATAATAAAGACAAATACAACAAAAAATTCTATAGTTCAATAAATTACAAAGCATGCCAACTTCATTCTGGAAATACCTGTAATTTGTTTCATAGTTGATTCTATCAATTCCCTCAAAATACACTATAAGTCCATCCACCCTAAACTTCCTTGGTTACTTATTTCACCAATTAATAATTTATACCACCTTGGAAATCCTCAAGAAAAAAAATGCAACCTGATCATTTGTAATGACTGATCTTATGGTTTTTAATCTGATGAAATTACTTAGGAATTTCCCAGAAATATTTCTGAACACTAAAAATTCTAATGGACTTAAAGACAAATTTTTCATAAAATAAAGATCTTAGCCTAACACATTAAATTCGTAATTAATCACAAGAAAAATCCCTGAAATACTCTTATTATCAAGACTATATTTAACATTTATGTTCACAAAATTGATTTACACTATTTCACTTACTGCTTATACCAACAATGAATTACGTATTATTTATCCTGACTTCACAGATGAGAAAATTAGGTCACCATGAAAGGTTAAGTGATATCCAGGATCTAGCCTGGCATCTGGCTCCCTGCCAAGTGGGCAGTCCTCTTCTTCCCTATCCCTTGTTCCTCCCCCAAGTTGTGCTAACTTGCTTGCTCTCTCAAATAAATAAATAAAATCTTTAAAAAAAATAAATGAGAGTGATTAAATGCTTTTCTCTGAAGGTGCACTGAAGACTGGGGCCCCTAGCTCTCGGCTCCTCTGAACTGGAGATTGGGAGGCCGCCATTTCCATTCCCGTCCTCCGGAACTCTACGGAAAGCATTCAGGTAACAAAAGCTCCCGAAAGCGAAACTGAGAGGATTATTTAGCCCAGCCCCTGGTAAGGGCGGTGCAATTCCGCCTGGGGCAAAGACACTTGAGAATCCCTACAACAGGCCCCTCCCCCAGAAGATCAAAGAAATCCAGCAAAGACCAAGTTCACTTAACAAGGAGAACAGCGGATTCTTATCTGGACAAAATGACAAGGCGGAAAAACTCACCACAAAAAAAAGAACAGGAGGCAGGACAGAAGGCTAGGGACCTAATCCATACAGACAATGGTAATATGTCAGATCTGGAATTCAGGACGACGATTCTCAAGGTTCTAGCCGGTCTCGAAAAAGACATGGAAGATATTAGAGAAACCCTGTCAGGAGAAATAAAAGCCCTTTCTGGAGAAATAAAATAACTAAAATCTAATCAAGTTGAAATTTAAAAAGCTATTAATGAGGTGCAATAAAAAATGGAGGCTCTTAATGCTAGGATAAATGAGGCAGAAGAAAGAATTAGTGATATAGAAGACCAAGTGACAGAGAATAAAGAAGCTGAGCAAAAGAAAGACAAACAACTACTGGACCACCAGGGGAGAATTCGAGAGATAAGTGATGCCATAAGATGAAACAACATTAGAATAATTGGGATTCCAGAAGAAGGAGAAATAGGAGCAGAAGGTATACTGGAGAGGATTATTGTAGAGAATTTCCCTAATATAGCAAGGGGAACAAGCATCAAAATCCAGGAGATGCAGAGAATCCCCCTCAAAATCAATAGGAATCGGTCCACACCCCGTCATCTAATAGTAAAATTTACAAGTCTTAGCGACAAAGAGAAAATCCTGAAAGCAGCACAGGACAAGAAGTCTGTAACATACAATGGTAAAAATATTAGATTGGCAGCAGACTTATCCACAGAGACCTGGCAGGCCAGAAAGAACTGGCATGATATATTCAGAGCACTAAACGAGAAAAACATGCAGCCAAGAATACTTTATCCAGCTAGGTTATCATTGAAAATAGAAGGAGAGATAAAAAGCTTCCAGGACAAACAAAAACTGAAAGAGTTTGTAAACACCAAACCAGCTCTACAGGAAATATTGAAAGGGGTCCTCTAAGCAAAGAGAGACCCTAAAAGTATTATCAGAAAGGAACAGAGACAATATACAGTAACAATCACCATACAGGCAATACAATGGCACTAAATTCATATCTCTCAATAGTTACCCTGAACGTAAATGGGCTAAATGCCCCAATCAAAAGACACAGGGTTTCAGAATGGATAAAAAAACAAAACCCATC